>ML778388.1:47365-73488 GCA_009831015.1 Picea engelmannii | reverse complement strand
AAAAGTTGGTATTGATAGCTATATAGAGATAAACCTTGTGTTGGTTTTGTTTGATTTTATGTTTAAGATGTAACTCTCATGAGCAACTTTTGGATAAAAAGTTGGTATTGATGGATATATAGATATACCTTATGTGGTTTTGTATGATTTTATGTTTAGGTTGTAACTTTCATGAGTAACTTTTTGCTTATAATAAAGTTTGGGACCTTGAATATTTTTATAAGTGTTTGTATGCTTTTAGGAATGTAGAATGTTTTTGATAAAGTAGGTTGATACTATATAACCATCATAATGAATGTTGTAAAACTTTTTACTAGTGTTTATATACATGTTAGAAATGTAGGAAAATTGTGATCGGGAAGGATAATATTATATAGCCATCATAATGAATATTGTGCAAATAGATCTAATAATAATAATAACTTTAAAAATAGAATATTAAGATATTAATATTATAATATTAATAATATCGGTTGTGAGAATGACTGCAATTTTGTCCCCTTTGTGATTTGAGTCTAAAGTATCCTATCCATTGAATCCAAAGGCCAATCTTGCCATGGCAACAACTAGAAATTGAAAAGATCTCATAGATTTCCCGATAAGATTTCTAGAGGTGCCCATGGGGCCTTCAAGCTTTCACTCCAAGAGGGTTAGGTGGAGATTTTTGAAAGACATGGTGTACACTTTCTGTAATAAAGAAAGAAATCAAAAATCATTTGACTTGTTAAAAGTGATGTGCTATTTTTCCCATGCAATATCTATACTTTTCAACATTTACATGGTAAGGAGTGTTGTGAACAAAATCTGGATTGGTTTCCGGATAATTAAATTTGAACAAAAAATAACAAAAGTTTAATCGTGCTCTTTTCATTTTTACTGCATATACAATGGTTTTTTGTTTTTCAAGGTGAAAACTGCTTCCGATAATTACAAAAATGCAAACAACATTCATACAGAATAGTAGATCTCTTGAGTGTTCTTCAGGTTGAAAAATAGCAGCATTTATTTATAAGCTATGGTGATTGAAAGCTGTACTTTTTTATGAATCAAAGAAAAAGTATAATACAAAGAAGGGGCTTGGAATTTTTAGAATGCTATCCCAAGGATAAACTTTCCATGGAAGAATTGTTGCCAGGGGTTAGTAATCTCAAATTAGAGGCGAATCCCTTTGCTATGGAAAACTGAAAAACCCCATGTAGAGGGGGATCTGGAACCTCCTTTTCTCCTTCCAGCGTCTGCACTACCTCTCTCATCGAAGATCTGCTATGGGAATCCTCCTGGATGCAGAGAAAACTAATCTTCAATACTCTGATAGCTTCGTCTCTATCGAAATCATCGTCACCTGCAAGTCTCAAATCGATCACCTCCGACTCTTTTCCAACAACAACCATGGAGAGCGCCCAAGCAGTGAAGTAACACTTATCGGATTCATCCCCCTTACTGTAGTTCTTGTGCCCTGCAATAATCTCGAGAACAACCATTCCGAAGCTATAGATATCAATCTTCTCAGTGATTGAGCATTCCAGAAGCCACTCCGGGGTGAGGTAGCCTAGAGTGCCTCTCATCGTGGTCACCACGCAGCTCTCCTTACAATTAATGAGCATCGCCATGCCAAAATCGGATACCTTGGCCACAAAATTCTCGTCGAGAAGGATGTTCTGAGGCTTCACATCCAAATGAATGATCTTAAACCGACATTCCTAATGTAAGTAGGCAAGGTCGCGAGCAGTACCCAATAGAATATTGAATCTAATCGGCCAAGTAAGGAAGCTTGTCTTACTTTCATCTTAGAGCCATTGGTCTAAGGAGTTGTTGGGCATGTGGTGCTGCCATGATACCGAGACGATCTGGTCACGCAGCCGCAACATTTCCTGCCCTCTTCCACGCCCCGTTCCATGTAGTGTTGTTGCTACTTGTGTTTTCCCTCGTCCCTCCTTTCAAACGCTGCTCTGAAAAACAAGTGGATAAATTCAACCAAATTCAAAATTATCTGGAGCGCGCCCATCAACCAAATTCGAAATTCAAATTTGAAATTTTAGTTAGCAGGATAAATTCAAATTTCAATAAGTGGGATGTCACTTCGCAGGCAGGCAAACGCTATCCATGATATGGATGCGCTATGGTATGGCATGAGAAATGGATGACCATGTAGTAGCTTCCTCCCAATCATTGGGTTGTTGCATGGTGGATAACCTTCGTTGTCTACACACCATGTGTGTTGCTTCCCATTTCTGCATCGTAGACCGGGAATTTATTTTCAACCTGTCGCTCATTATATACGACTATCAATTTTGAAAGATTTGACATGTGACACACATTCTTATTGTGTTTTAAAACCTTGCGTGCATGGTCAAATACCACTACATTAAAATCTCTAGTGCAACAATGGCGGACCTGAGAGAACTAACAACATTGGTGGATATGGAGCTTTCCGAACTAGGGGGGCTACTCTCTAGGGCACACTCTTCCCAACACTCATTAGTTTTTGTCCCTCCCTTCCACCCCTGACTCTACCATCCTACGCCCTCCTCCCACACATTAGTCCTGGGCAGAGCACAGTGCCCCACCCTCAGACTTACACTCCTCTCCCCTTGTCTCTTCCGAGCTCCTCCTAGGTAACTGGAAGATGACTTACGTTATTTTAGCTCCTTGAGAATCCCGCAGATGGAGGACGAAGTCAGCGCGCTGATGAGAACTACTGACGAGGCATTTTGGAATAGCCCGAGCCTTTGTTGGAAGGTGACAACGAATTTGGGAAAAGGCGGTTTTTCCTAACCACCTTTTGTGGCAGATTTAGTGTTTCTTGTTGAAACCACTCAGTTAAGATAGGGGCAGCATTTAATGTTTTCAGTTTTGTATGATTGAATGAGACATTGTATAAATATGAATGCCCTAGAGGCATTTGATGAGAAGGGGCTTCAAGCCCTCTCCCGGACTGCGGGTTGCCTATGGTTGTTGTAATCTCCTTGTTCTTTCTTCTAATAGAATCATTTTTCCATTGTCCCATGGATGTTTCCCTCATGAGGTGAAGGAGGGTTTTACCACGTAAACTATTGTCTCCTATGTGATTGAATATGTGTATGTTTTTCTTTGGTTTTCTGTTGCAGAATTAATCTGTGGATTTAAAGATCATAACAAGTGGTATCAAAGCTGGTCGGAGGCCACTGAAAACTCAACAACAATATTTCCAAAGAGGAGCAACACAGTAGCGAATTGGAGGAGTGTGGGTCTCTCAATGCGTGGGGACCGTTGGTTTTACAATCAGCGTTGGTCTTGCCTTCGAAAGGGAGCGTCGATCTAGTGATACCCTTATGTTTTCTCCAAATCTGGAATCAGTGTTGGTCGCTCCTCTGGAAGGGTGTGTTGATTCGAGTCTGGATGAATTTCGAAATCAGGCCCTCTTGAAAGGTGCACTGATTCAGGTAGTGTAAATGTTGGAGGCACAGAGAAATTGTGTCCACAACCCCCCTTCATGGTTTCGTGGTGGGATCTCATCTTCTCAGAGCAAGTAAGCTGGAAAAATCATTCTCTAATTGGTGCCCCTCAGGGAGGTGTGTTGTGACTGCACGCAACATCGAGTGGAAGAACGAAACTTCAATGCGATGTGGAGCCTATGGACATTATTGCGGTTTGATTCCATCTTGCAGATAAATAATCATTGAACTAGGTGGAGCACGACCTTTCCAGACGGAAGTGGAGGAGCCAGAGATTGAGAGCTAAAAATAAAATAAAAAACTAAATTTGATTTGACAGGGAAATGAATTCTTCAAACTCTGGGAATGAGCAGATCACATCTCATGTAAAAACCCTAGTTGAATAGATGCATAGGGATTATTAATTTTAATTAATTTGATAATCTGATTGTCCTAATATGTTGAGTTAAACAATAATTATTTCTTAATAATATTAATTAATTAATTATTTAGTAATTAATTGTTCATACATGTCCATGATTAATTGATTAATTAATAGACTCATTAAATATTTGAGAAAAATGGGCTTAATAAATTTAGTTTATTTAATTAAAGACTTACATATGAAGGGGGGGAACGAAACATTAAATGGAGGGGATAATATCATAAAGAAGGGGGATAAGATAATAAAGAAGGAGATAAGGAAATTAATGAGGGGGAGGAGAGTCGGTGAAGGGGGACATGACGGAAGAATCCTAGGGGAAATAGGAGGATTGTTTTTTGGGAGGAAGCATTTTGAGGGAGCATTTTTGGAGGGCAGGAGGATTTTCTGTGGTATATCGGTTGGTTTGAGAAGTTTGGTTTTTGGGTGAACCATTGCAGGGGGCACCGGGTTGCTGGGGGTTTTGGGCATGGGGGCCAGGATTACTTTCGGTATCCTGGAGATAGGGAGTTGGACATGATGCTCCTAGCTGGTTGGGTGGTTAGTCGGTTTGGGCAGAGTTGGTTTAGTGCATCAGGTTGGGTAAGGCAGCACGAAAAGGACAACCATATCAGTGGAAATTAGCATCAGAAGTAGGTAATTTATTTATGAAATTACTGAGTTATTTTTGTGTTGTAGTTAAATTTTAAATTCTGTCGAATATTATATGCTTATATGATTGTGAATGGATTATTTATGTATGAGAAAGGAATTATATGTTTAATTTGTACGAAATTTTGGATTTAATTAAGTATGGTCCCTACACATGGTATCAGAGCTAGTGTTCACAATCTGGAGCCTTAAAGGGCCTACCTACCCACCTACCCAACTTAGGAATGGAACTGTACCCACCCAGAAATTTAAATGACCTTTAAAACCCTATATTTACAACCCTTCAACAACCAAACATAGCCCAGAAATGATACAGAAACCCCACAAAGAGAACTACCTAGAAACCCTAAAGAAAAGAGTGAGTGTAGCAGGGAAACAAGACCCCACGCATCCCTTGTTCCATTCATCTTCTACCTAACCTGCAAATGGCAAAGACAAAAAAAAGAGTCGGGTTATACATATAGAAGAAATATGTTTTGTTGCATTATTGATAAAATATAATATATATATATAATCATATTGCATATAAAAATAGCTAAAACACTATTCATACCATTCATTCAATCATTTATGCCCCTACACTGGCTAAAACAAAAGTACATGACTCTTAGTATTGAAATTGAGATTGTTAATAGGTACTTGTGCCACTTATCTATTTGCCAACATAACCCTCCATCTAGATTTGATAGTTGCCCTAGATTAGGGCATGCCACTATGGATACATCTGTAAGTCACCCTCAATCTATACATGTTAACAATCAACGATACCCCTTTGGATGTATTATATGAAACCTTGCCCAGAATGTGTCTTGTGCATGTGACAAATGTAAGACTAGTAATAAGCATGATGCTCTAATCTTTCTGGTAATAAAATGTAAATTACCCTTTTAAAAGCGAAGACCTATTCACTCAAGCATGCAATTTATGCTATATTTGGCCCGAGGACTTTCCTCGATCTCTAATCTCAGAGTGACCAAAGAACCTCGCCACCCTGCCACCCTTGTCCAAAGAGAGGTCCCATCTCTTCTCAAGCTATGCGAAGGAATAATATTTTTCTGTAAATAAGGAAAATGTACAGACAGTCAACATTTCAATACCAGAGTTACCAAACCATATACGTGTACAGATACACATACAGATATTTTACTGAATAAACCCGTATTTAAAAGAAAAAAAGAAAACAAATACAAAGGATTGGTTGGAACAATTGTTACAATAACACTACCATTCTTAAAACAATTCTTACTGTGGTTAAAAAAAAAAACGGATATCCCACGGGCTGGTGAGGATGAGGCGGCAATGTATTTTTTCGGCAACGTTCTTCATTTAATTTCCTTGGCGTGAATCCATGAACGCGTGGTGAGCTCCATAATGAACATCTCCCAGGTCTTGGCGAACAGAACGAGGGTCGCTACTGATATCATGTTCATGATTTTCTTGATTCAGGTGAGGGGAAGCTGGTAGTTCTTGAAGTCGCTCACATACTCATATACATCCTTTCCAACTCCACTTGCATCAGCACAGGGAAGCGCATCGTGAGATACATAGTCAATTTGATACTTATCAATGAACACTGGAGTGATCACCCAAGGAGCATCTAGAATAACCTCATCAACCCATCTGCAATGGCAAAGAGATTCATAGCGTTCAGCCTCTGTCATCACAGTTTTCCCCTTATACATGTGAGCGACTGCATCATTACATCAACCAACAAGCATATATGTATTGGGAGATGTTTTTTTTGGCCTGTTCCAAGGCACACACATGTCCAAATGAAACATATCGTAAATTCCATATGCGTAGACCCTCACTAGCTTTCCATTCTTTGCGTTATCTGAGGGTTTCAGACATGGACGCGGTTCAAATCTCAATGGTGGGGCTGAGATGTTTGTATCTTCATAAACGTACTCATCTTCTATTTTCATCATCGCCCCTTTGTCTCTTGTGAGGCTTACGAGCCATTTTCAGCTATGAAAATGACCAAAGATTGCAGCTAAACCACCTTAGCCAGTGTGTGGTGGTGGTGGAAGGCCTACTGCGTGCCGCTCTAGTGGAGGTCAGGTTGTGGTTGCGGCTCCTGCCCAGCCTGTCCCTGCATGCCCGCATGCGTAGGGGGGAAGCAACTTCTCCGCCTGGATAGCAGACATACCTTGCAATGGTGCTCCGCCAGAAAATAACGCAGGTCATTGCAGGAATGATTCCATAATTTTTGCACAAGGAGTCATTTATTTATATATATATATATATATATATATATATATATATATATATATATATATATATATATATATATATATATATATATATATATAATTGGGCCTGAAGCCATGCATCCACAATACAAACCACAACATACAATGAGTAGCCATACAACATGTCCAGCTATCCAATACACAACACAAAGACCACCGACCAATGCCAGAGACAAAACACACAAGCCATCACCCAAGCACCAACGCTCAGAGACGAGCATCGAGCCTGCCGAGAGGGAGAGAGCATAATAGAGAGGCAGGAGAGTTCGTGTAAGGTTTTAGGGGAAGAGAGTTCGAGAGAGAGTACGTGTAGGGTTAGGTTTAGGTCAGGAGGACGTTGGAGAAAGCAAGGTGGGCACGTGGAATCCATGTGTGCTCGCACTTGTTTTTAAATTATTTTGATTTTCTTATCTTATTTATTAAATTTATTTTTTTATAAATTTTGTGTGTGTTCGTTTAATTTTTTTATTATTATTTTAGTGTAAAAATAATTTAGGTTAATTTAGTTTGAATTAATTTAAAGTTAATTTAGGTTAATTTAGTATAAAAATAATTTTTAAAGATAATAAAATTTTTAATTAAATTAATTGTGTATTTAGTATAATGTTAAACTACATTAAAGTTAATTAAAATGTTAGAGGGTCCATGGGTTTTGAACCCAAGACCACCCACCAAGCGAAGTGCCTTAAGAAGAGCACTAACACCAACACACCCCACATATCACTTTTACAAAATAAATTCACATATAAATAATTTAATTATCAATAGTAGAAAAGTACTACCCTAAAAAATAATCTTCAATTATCCAAGCGTAAAGCTCACGAGACCTTACACACAACTCATCGAGCCAATCGTCGAGCCCTTCCATTTCATTCCAACAGTAAAATCCAAGTGCTAAGCTCCAATGCCTGAAAGCCACTCTACAATCCTCAAGACTCATACCTGCAGCCATTGAGACACACAATTCAACACATATGTACAATGCGCCAAAGAGAGCCCACAAGTCAAGCATCGAAGGATAATCAGTTGTAAGCGAAAAGTTTAAAGGACTTAGACTAACATAAGCGGGAGGAGGCTTCATGCGTGCTAGGAGGGTAAGTTAGAGGAATTAGCGAGTGGGGTATAGTGCCAGCGTAACTACCAGGCGAAGGAGTCAATAGTTTTCTTACGCGAAGAAATCAAGCTTAGATGCTTTAACCCTAACCTAGCCAATCCCCTAAAGAGAGTAATGTCTATTTAAAAACAAGTAAAAGAAACTTACGCCTAACCCTATTTTCTAGTTTAAGTAGCACCAATTTGAAATGTCCTTGAACTCACCCTGACAACTTTGGTTGATGCAGGTTAAATCATACACGATGGTTAGGACTCGAGGGAATCGAGGTAGGGGAGCATCGTCGCAGGCACCACCAACACTGTCAGCGCCGCCACCACCATCGCCCGAACAAGCTCTCATACTGCGCTCGTTGGAGGCCATAAATGAGACCTTAAATGGGCGATAACCAGCAGGGACCAAAGTGGACCCCCCACCATCTGGAATGGGTAATTCATAAGCGTCAATGGATTCAGGGGGAGGACCTCCACCCGAAGACATCACTCGAGAACTGCAAAAGATCAAACTTTCAGAGTTTTCTGGGGGTCACGCCAGTGAATGCATAGAAGCATGCTTGGAAGGCATGACAAGGTGTTTTTCCTTAAGGGACTATGCGTCCAACTCAAAGGCGAAGATAGAACTTTTTCAGTTAAGAGACAATGCCTTGAAATGGTGGGGAAACCTGGAAAGACAACTGCATCTTACCCCAGACACAATATCTTGGGAACTTTTCGAGGAGAGGTTCCGAAGGAAATATCTGCCAGTGTATTATGAGAAACAACAGGTAGGGGAATTTCATGTCTTAGTACAGGGAAACAGAACTGTAGAAGAATATGAGATCAGATTTATAGAATTGGTCAAATATGTTTCGTATATGGATAATGACCAACGACAGGCAGAGAGCTTCGTCTATGGATTGAACCCTAAGATAAGAGATATGGTGTGGATGTGGAAACCATCTTCAGTAGTGGAAGCTGTGGAAAATGCACGTTATGCAGAGGAACACATGAACTTAACCGGAGGTGCGAGACAGACCTTTCTGCATCGTCCTGGATTCATGGGGAAGGCCCCTAGGACATTTCCTAGGGGAGGGGGCTCAAGGCCACCTCCATATGGTAACAGAGTCACACCAAGGACAGTAACCGTAGGGATTTCAATGGCAGTGAGTTCAACATCTCGTTCTTCACCAACGACGCAGACAGGTCCACGACCATCTCAGGGAACAACTAGTAGGGGCAGGGGTTCCAGGGGAAGGAAATTGTTTCAGAGACAATCACATAACAGTGCGCAGGTTAAATCTTGTGTTACCTGTTGGGGGTGCGGAGGACCCCATTACCAGCGTGACTGCCCATAGTTACAATCAAGATTCACGCATAGAGAAGGAAAGGCCATGATGGGAAGAGCAAGTAGCAGCCACCAAATTTACGCAGTGGTTAATAATCGCCAGGCCGAACATCAATCCACAGTGGTGGAGTCATCAGGTATGCTAAATCATATCAACGTTAAGATTTTATTTGATTTTGGTGCTACAAATAGTTTCATTTCACCCTATGCATTAGAAAAGAGTGGGTTGGCAGCCTATGAACACGATGACTTTAAACAAGTCGAGATGGCTTCGGGGGAAAAGCAAGCGGTAGGACCTAGTGTTGATAATTGTATAGTAAACCTAGGAGTGTGTACTACTAGGTTGAAGGTATACATCACTTCTCTCGGGGAATATGACCTAATCATTGGAATGGATTGGTTAGAATCTCATCGAGCTTTGGTAGATTGTTTCGCAAAAAGGGCTCTATATGTAGACGACGAAGGAAGGTTAGTAGAGATCCAGGGTGTACAAAGAAAAGTGTCATTACGCTTTATCTCAACTATGAAGGTTAAACGATGCTTGAGGCAAGGGTGTCGACTATATGTAGTGGAAGCAATGAATGAAAGGAAGGGACCCTCATTGGATCAGTACCTGATATTGTCATAATTTAAGGATGTTTTTCTGAATGAGTTACCAGGGTTACCTCCTGAGAGGGAGCTTGATTTTACTATTGAGCTAAAACCTGGTGCAGAACCAATTTCCAAAACTCCATATCGGATGATAGCGCTGGAACTTTGTGAGTTGCAAATGCAGCTGAAAGAGTTACTGGCCTTAGGGCTAATAAGGCCCAGTGTCTCACCTTGGGGCACACCAGTAATTTTTGTAAAGAAGAAAGATGGATCCTTACGACTATGTATAGACTATAGGGACTTGAATCGTGCTACAGTGAAAAATAGGTACCCAATGTTGCGAATAGATGACCTCTTCGATCAGATGAAAGGAGGAGCGGTATTCTCAAAGATTGATTTTTGATCAGGGTATCACCAGTTAAGGATTAAGGAAGGCGATATCCCAAAAACTACATTTCGAACTCGGTTTGGACATTACGAGTTTGTTGTAGTACCTTTCGGATTGACCAATGCACCAACAGTATTCATGAGCCTCATGAGCGTCGTATTCCGGAAGTACTTAGATCATTTTGTATAAGTCTTTCTAGATGACATCCTCATCTATTCCAAGAACGAAAGAGAACATGAGGAACACTTACGAGTAGTGTTGTCCTGCCTTAGGGAGAACAAATTGTATGGGAAATTGTCAAAGTGTTCCTTCTTCCAGAAATAAATTCACTATTTAGGTCATATCATTTCCGGCGAAGGAATCTTTGTGGACCCAGAAAAGGTAAAGGCCATTATGGAGTGGCCAGTGACGAAAAATTCCCATGAGGTGAGAAGCTTCATCGGGCTAGCAGGTTATTATCGGATATTTGTGGAAGGATTCTCAAAAATAGAAAAACCCATCACCACTTTGCAGCGCAAGGGGGTCAGGTATGAATGGACTGAAGAATGTGATTGTGCATTCATTAAGCTTAAGAGGTTACTAACTAGTCCGCCAATTCTATGAGTGTCATATATGGAAAAGGACTTCACAGTCTGCACGGATGCCTCAAAGCAAGGGTTGGGGGCCGTGCTAATGCAGGATGGAGGAGTGATAGCTTATGCGTCAAGGAAGTTGAAGAAACATGAAGAGATATATGCGACTCATGATTTAGAGTTGGAAGCTATAATGCTAGCTCTGAAACTTTGGAGGCACTATCTTGTTGGGCGAAACTTTGAGCTTAAAATGGACCATCAAAGTTTAAAACATCTCTTCACTCAAAGAGATATGAATGCTAGGCAAAGGCGATGGAGTGAGTTTATGAGTGAGTACGATTTTGGTATTTCGTACATCAAGGGGAAGGAAAATGTGGTCGCAGATGCCTTGAAAAGGAGACCATGTGTCTTCTCCTTGATACCCTTAAAAGTCAATCTGAGGGAACATGTGTTGACACAACTCCAAGGAGACAGTTGGTATTTAGAGGTTACTTCAAACCTCCAGAGCGGGAGGCAGTTAGATCCAAAGTATGAAGGATATAGTTTGGAAGTAGACAGACTATTGAGATATGGAGGAAGGATGTACATCCTTGAAGATGGGGATATTTGAAGCATCATACTAAAGGAAGCCCATAGAGAAATTTATTGTGCGCATCCGGGTGTGAAGAAGATGTACGCAGACATGAGGAATCTCTTCTTCTAGGTAGGCATGAAGCGTGATATAGTCCATTTCGTCGCCAAATTCCTAGAGTGTCAACAAGTGAAAGATGATCACCATCACTTGGTAGGCCTCCTACAACCACATGATGTTCCTATGTCCAAGTGGGAATTCATTTCTATGGATTTTGTTGTGGGGTTGTCGCTCACATCTCATAGACACAATGCCATTCTTGTGATAGTGGATAAGTTAACCAAGAGTGCTCATTTTATTCCGATTAGAGACACTTACGATGTCACTGATGTGGCATGCATGTCTGTAAGCGAGGTTATCTGTTTGCATGGGATACCTAAGAATATCATTTCAGATAGGAACTCTAGATTCACTTCTAGGTTTTGGACAAGTTTGCAGTCAGCATTGGGGACTCAGTTGAACTTAAACACAGCTTATCATCCTGAAATACATGGGAAAACCAAGAGAGTAAATCAAGTCATGGAAGACATGCTCAGGATGTATGTCATGGATAATCAAAACCAGTGGGAGAAGTACATACCTTTGGTAGAGTTTGCCTACAATAAAAGTTTTCATAGCTCCATCGGAATGCCACCCTACGAAGCTCTGTATGGAAGGGCATGCAGAATGTCGTTGAGTTGGGATAGATTAGAATATCGATTAATATTTGGGCCAGAATTGATTCAAGAGATGGAGGAACAGGTGATTCATATTAGGCAGAGACTAAAGGAAGCACAGGATAGATAGAAAAGTTATGCGGATGCACACAGGACTGACCGAAGTTATGAAGTGGGAGACCAGGTTTTCATTCATATCAGGCCTAATAAGAGTACCATATGGTTCAGGAAGGGGAAAAAGTTGTCACCTCGATTTATAGGACCATTCAAAATCCAAGAGAAAATTGGACCCATTGCCTATCGTCTCGTATTGCCACCCCACTTGCATAAAACTCATAATGTATTTCATGTATCTGTTTTACGTCATTATGTTGCTGATGAATCACATAAACTAAATTGGAAGAAATTGTAGGTATCGGACGTGGGAAATCTCATGGTAGAACCATTACGCATATTGGACCATAGAGTCTGACAGCTCAGGAACCATCTAATAGACCGGGTTAAGGTCCAATGGGACAAGTATAGTCCAGGATCTGCTACTTGGAAAGATGTCGATACATTACGACGAGACTATCCCTCACTTTTTTTACCACCTCGAGAACATGTTTCTTTGAGGAGGGGTGTATGTAACACCACCTTTTGACTTGGACAACCAAGATTACCTGAGGCCTATATACTTTATTTTCTATTCACAGTGAAACTATTAAATGATACACTTAAACTTTAAGATGTATGAACATTTATGAATGTTTAAATGTTATCGATGATGATGTATATAATGTGATCTACTATGTGAATGTAATTTTACGAATGTTTAAATGCTATTGATGATGATGTATATGATGCGACATATTGTGAGAATGAAATTTTTTATGAATGATTAAATGTTATTAGAATGATGTTGGATATGATGCAATCTATTTGGTAAATGATAATTTTATGAATGGGTGTCGAAATTGAATAATGGGATATTATGAGATCTATTTCTAACTTGAAAATTTTGATGTTAAGTTGTTGGTACATGGATACTGAATTGAAATGATGATTGTATGCAATTACATGATCATAATAAATAGAAATGTATGAGTTTGTGTTATAGACTAATCTGCAGGTTATGGGCTATGAAATAGCCAGGGGATAATGATGATGGAAGTGGATGTCATGACGACTAGCTGAGAAACATTATGGTATGAATATTTGTATATGAGATTATATTGGTTTGGATGCATTGCTGTGATATGTGAACCAGTGCAGGATTTCAGGTGATGAGACTGCCCAAAACCAAATAAACGATGACAAAACTCCCAGCAACACGGTGCCACTGTGTATTCCATTGTAGGGTGTGGACCCTAGTTATGATTAGGAGGGATGGAGGCGTTTCCCACCGTGTATCCTTCAAAACCTAAAGTCATGGGAGGATGGTGTTAGCTCACGCTCCCCAAGACGTGTGATGATGATTGTTAGTGGCATGTTGGGGAAGCGTGGTCAAGATAGTGACACTTCCGCTTATGGGTTCTATTTGGAGTTAGGTCAATATAGTTGACGCTCCAAGATAGTCCAGCAGAGGAAGGATATGAATGGAGATGGAAGTAAGTTAGGGAGGAAGGATGAGTAGAAATAGTTGAGAAAGTATGGAGATTTGTCTGATGGTGAAATTTAATGTTTTCCCTTCTAAAAAGAAAATGTGTATATATGAATATTCATAATTACGTAACTAAACCACAGTTGTCTAAATAAAATTGTTGAACCAGATAATTGTAATTAAATGATTTCTCAAACATTTGATTGGTTTATTGTCTTTTATAAAAGACTAGTCTTGTTGATTGGATTGGATGCATACATAAATTACTAAAGGGTGATAGTTATTGATTATTAGTACATGCACGAGACTTGTATGTACTAGCTACACATGCATTTCGTGTACATGTACACTAGTATGTATGAGTTTTCGTGACTACTTACTAATAGTATCGGTTAATTGTTATGAATGGGTGAACCATGTTTCTTTTCCTTTGTACCATAAGATACCTTAACTTCGGGACAAAGTTTCCTGAAGGGTGAGTGTATGTAACAACCCTGGTTGAATAGATGCATAGGGATTATTAATTTTAATTGATTTGATAATCTAACTGTCCTAATATGTTGAGTTAAACAATAATTATTTCTTAATAATATTAATTATTTATTTATTTAGTAATTAATTGTTCATACCTGTCAATGATTAATTGATTAATTAATAGACTCATTAAATATTTGAGAAAAAGGGGCTTAATAAATTTAGTTTATTTAATTAAAGACTTACGTATGAAGGGGGGAAAGAAACATTAAATGGAGGGGATAAGATAATAAAGAAGGGGGATAAGATAATAAAGAAGGGGGATAAGGTAATAAAGGAGGAGATAAGGAAATTAATGAGGGGGAGGAGAGTCGGTGAAGGGGGATATGATGGAAGAGTCCTAGGGGAAATAGGAGGATTATTTTTGGAGAGGAAGCATTTTGAGGGAGCATTTTTGGAGGGTAGGAGATTTTATGTGGGATATTTTTCTGTGGGATATTGGTTGGTTCAACAATTTTGGTGAACCATTGTAGGGGGCACCGGGTTCCTGGGGGTTTGGGGCACGGGGGCTAGGATTCCTTTCGATATCTTGGAGCTAGGGAGCCGGACAGGCTGCTCCTAGTTGGCTGGGTGGTTAGTCGGTTTGGGCATAGTTGGTTCAGTGCATCAGGTTGGGCAAGGTAACAGGGAAAGGACAACCATATCAGTGGAAATTAACATTAGAAGCAGGTAATTTATTTATGAAATTGCTGAGTTATTTTCATGCTGTAGTTAAATTTTAAATTCTGTCAAATATTATATGCTTATATGATGGTGAATGAATTATTTATGTATGAGAAAGGAATTATATGTTTAATTTGTACGAAATTTTGGATTTAATTAAGTATGGTCCCTACATCTCAACAAAACGACATAAGGTAGTTGGACGCGCTATTCCTAAGTATTGAGAGGAGAACGTGCATAGCATGACTATGAGCAATAATGAAGGTGTGAATATCGCCCCGGCGCTTGAGAAATGGGTTATTTAGGGCAGACATCATTGAAAAATCAAAATTTGGTTTGAATGAGAAGCCATGAGAGGTGTGTGTGTGTATTTGAAGTGAACGTTGACGTTGTTAAATATTCCTTTGGCTTTGGCTTATGGAGAGCATGACGGGATCGTTTTCATTTTGATGACCACTTGTGGAAAATGGTCGGTGACCACCCATGGATTTGTAGGCCGAGGTGGAGAGTAATGAAAGTTTAACGAAAGGAGCTCCATTTTTCCATATTGTCTGTGATCAGGGACAGGTCGGGGCTATGAGGCCATGAAGAACTCATTTGGTTTGAGCGATAGCGATGACAGGAAGGATGTTGGGATGAAAATTGTCCTAGAAGTGCCCGTTCTTGAAGAGATGTGTAGTGCAACATATGTCGATGATAATTCATGGGGAAAGAATGCCATGCCCATCTTTGGTTGCAAAAGGACCGATGTGAAATTGCTTCTTCGTGTAATTGGGGCACCCTTGGTCCCAGTTCCTCTAACCCAGGAACCAATTGTCTCCATCCAAAATAATCCTACTGAATCTTTGTCGACTCGGTATATTGTTCATCAATGCATTGTTGCAAGCGAGGGATAAAAGGCTTTGAATTCTATCAACAACCTGTATGCGGTGGGGAATGTGAAGTGGCAGCGATCGCAGTTTTTGAATTGAAATGAGAAGGTGCAAAGTGGTAGGAGACATGCACTAAGCTTGGTGGGAAGCGATGGAGCTATGATGTGCTCTCACTTGGATGTTGAAAGATGGAGCCCAGTGTGGAAAAGTAATCTCTTCTTGGAGGAAAGTCGAAGAAGGGAGTCGTCGACACATTCTTTCTTGCATTTGGAGCTGGACCGACAAAGGGTAGTGTGGTAATAGCATAGAAGAAGGGTTGGAAACAAACAACATGGAATATATATCATGTGATGGTTTTGTCGGTGGGCTCACGCTTAACAAATGGAATGCTAATGTTGTTGGTGGCATTTGTAAGTGTGAGTAAAAGGAAATGGCAATAAAAATGGTAAACGGTAAAGGGGTGATGGTAAAGTCAGTATGAGTGAAATTTTATTTTTTGATGGAGCCTTTGTAAAATTTATGCTCTTGGAGCATGAGTTTGCAAAGATGTTAGATCTAATCCAATGGTATCACTTTCTAATTTGAAAATGCGCTCTTGAAGGAAGAGGCCATGTTGATTGAAAGAGAGAGTTGAGTTGAAGGCTCGGGTTGTCTATGCATGGAGTATATTTGTGGTTATGGAAGCATGCCCAGACCTATTCGCATGGAGGAAAGGTGCTCAACAAGTGGAAGATTTGTTTGTAACATCTCTACGGTCAAGCAACCAGAGATAGAAGTGTTGGTAAATGGTAGCAATCGCAGTAAAGGTAATGGTAAAGTTACCATGTTAACATTTTTCTTTTGGAGTTGTATTTTTTGGTTACATGTAATTGGGCATATTGTTGTAAGACCTGGTTAGGCATGCATACCCTTGGTTCTGTTAAGTCGCCTATGAAAGTCTAGACATATATTTAGGAAGACTAAAGAAGGGTGGGGGGCATGAGTCCTGAATTAAAAACTTGTACATAGGTCTACAGTTGTGTGTTTCGGGTCCATGATTATTGGTTGCCCATGGTATGGTTTCCATAGAATTGCATGTCATGGAGCATGTTTAAGGGCTTAGTGAAACTCCATTAAAGGTGCCTGGAGGTGAGTGGTAAAGGCTCACTTGGCAGTAATCTTCGGATGTGGTCAAGATTTCCAATACTTTGTTCAAGGTGGAGAACTAAAGGTGCCCCGGTCATAAATTTGGGTCAATAGAAAGGTTGATGTGTTTATGTATTGACAGATTAAATCAAGGGTTTGAGAACACATGATGGAGGCAGGTCCATATTCCTTGGAATTTTGGAAATTATTGCAGGACAATTGGGATCGAATGGCATCTTTAGTAATGCCAACTTGCAACATGAGTTATGGTCAGAAGCAGTTAAGTGATATCTGGCAAATCGGTCACCTTCAGTTGCAAAAGGTTGGAAGATTCTGGAAGATGTATATTGAATAGGTCTTCTCTTGTGCTTACTTAGTTTTTTGAAATTGTTTGATTGTTATGTTCATGCTCTCATCAACATTCTAAGTAGGATCCAGATCAAACAGGTAGATTTTGGTTATAATGACAATGTCAAGGGATATAGATCATCATTAACAAAGATAGTGTTTGATGGATTTATTCTCAAATCAAACATAGTAAAAGATGAAAGGAATAAATCATGAATGATAGCAGAAAGGTATTTGGAAGGCATTAATTTCCATGAAATATTCTCATCAGTTGTTAAGCTTTTTTCTATTCATGTAGCATTGACACTAGTTGTTGTAGCTAGATGCTAAGACAAGTTTTGTATGGAGATTTGTATGAGGAGATATGTATATCGAACAACCATAAGGGTTTGTTCAGGATCACAACAAAATATTTGTTTGCAATCTCAAGTAGTCATTGTATGGCCTGAAATGCACATCAGGCATTGGTACAAGATGGCAGATTCCCTCATGGTGAGCCAAGTCTTATAAGAAATGAATTTAGCCATTGTGTTTATGGTACATTCATTATCTTGGTGTTTATATTACTAACGATATGTTTTTTGAAGTAGAAGCATGGTTAATTTCAGTAGGTTGGCTCAGTTGACAAGGATGTTCGTGGTGAAGGATCAAGGAACAACAAAAACAAATCTTGGGCATGGAAATACATAGAGGCGAGAAATATGGTAAGCTTTGGTTATCAAAATTGTAGTATAAGGAAAAGATACTTAGGAAATTTGGCATGATTAATGAGAAACCCAAAAATATCCCTTTGGCTTTCCATTTGTTTTCTTTAGGTGTATATCCTTGTAATATGGAAGAAAAGGTTATGTCTCGTGTATTATATGCTAGTTGGAAGTATAAAGTATGTGATGGAAAGGTTTGATATGTTCAAGTATCATACATTTCACATGCAGTTAGTGTTGTGATCCAGGTGGATATTAGTAGCCACCCACCTTTTCCGACTGGCACAAAACAATTTTCTGGCAATTTTGGTAATTTGCTATTTTTAGCAATTTTTCACTTCCGAAGCCGTTTTGAGGCCCTAAACAATGTTTTTTGGGGAAATGAGAACAAATATGGAATTTCCTTTGATATTTCCCATAAAATTAATATCCTTGGCGATACCTTTCCAATGGGCTATCATATTCCTAAAACGAAGATCATATGCAAAAGTTACGACCCCGAGAAGTTGATGTACTAACTTACCCAAACGGGGTCCACATGAATTTTGGCGTTTCATCTCCTAGGGTTAGGTTTTTGGATGTCTAGGGTTTTTTGCATTCCTATTTATTGTAAAAATGCCTTCAGAACCTCATTGTAATCATCTTCTTGTGACTGAGCATAGCCGTCACATCTCTTCTAAGAGATAAGCCGCCACCATTCCAACAAGCTTGTTTCCGCTGCATTTTACAGTTCCAACTTATTTCCTTATTGAATAGAAAACCAATTTTACTGTATCTTTGTTATTTTGTGTTAAGCACATGTTAATAATTTGTATTCATTTTTTTCTACTCATAAAATCAGGATCATTGGTATCAGAGTGGTCTGCTCCTTGTCGTCTTAATGCATGTCCCCAACAAGGTCGGAGTACAAAGAGTTGGGTCTCGATCTTGTTTCTCTTGAGGAGAAAAGCTCTTGCACACCTAAGCGACCTCTCATGGCAGGAGAAAAGAAATATGACGGGACAAAAGATCCTTTCAAATTTTTGATTGAGGAAGCCCTCACGCAATAGAGGAACGAGATGATGGATAGTTTCGTGCAAATCCTTCGACAACTACCAGCATGCAACGCATCTTCTTCGAGTGGAGGTACCGCCCCCTTCAAGGTACAAATAAACTTTGATATTCTTATTGTTGTGCCTCTTTTGTCACCTAAATGAGAAAAACAGAGGTTCTTACAAGCTTAGTTGGGTTAGCTAAAAAAGACATCCGTAAAGGAAAGGGTTAGAGAAAGAAATATAAAATAACAAACTAAGAATTAAACTAAGAAATAAAAGAAAAACTAAACTATTGAGCATAAGGACATAAGAACAAAAAAACAATAAGACTCATGTCACCAATGGAAAGGATTATATTAGTGAAAGAAAACACCAAGAAGAAAGAGGACTATGGGTCCCTTCTTCCTCCAAGGGAGGGCTCTTGGACCCCCACAACTAAGCTCTTCTTACAACTTTAAATGAAATGGTGAAAGAATCCCAAACTAATCCACTCAAGAGGTGAGATGGATTGCCCAATGTAATGGTGCTAGTATACTCTTGATGAGAATAGAGGATTCCTCAAGAGAATAGTAGCAGCATAACTTTGCTAATGAATTCCTTGAAAATGAAGTGCACCCATGGCTTTGTTTTATAGCACCTCTTTGAGGTATTGTGTAACCAGCTTATAGTGTGAAAAGAGGCTATTTAGGGCATTTTTAGGTCTTTGACCAGCCACCCAGTCAGATTCAGTCAAGATTTGGGTGTCAAATCAAATTGGAAGCTAAACTAGAAGTGGGCAGGAGGCTGACCAATCTCATAAATGCATCGTTCTCAGATGTGCACAGCTTTTAGCGACCACAGTCGTGCATCGTGCACATGTGCACTTTTCCTGCGTTTCTTGATTATGCATGTGCGCGCGAGCCCTATGTAGTCATAGCACACCTTAATTTTATCACTGGTTGTATAGTTTTGGACTTTTTGGAAATGCTTTTGTGGTAATTTTGGTCCATGGGTGACCTCATAACTGTTTGACGATGTTGGATTCTTGTAACCATTTGCGGATGAAATTTCAGTGATAACAGATGCCCCCTGATGGATGAGGTTAGGAGCATACGTATAGCCAAAATTCATCAATGTTTCTTCTACTGAGAGTGTCGTTGTAAGAGAGAGCGATAGTGAGAGTATCAAGAGTGACCCATTGGAGGGAGAAGGGAACTTGTAGAACCCAACCTTCCATAAGGTGTGTAAAAATAAATTGTGTACAAACAAGGTGGGCATGCCCCATTCTCGTGTCATGTAACTCAAAAAAGAATGGTTTTGTACAATAACTAAAACTGTGTGTTGATGTAGATCATTGTAGCGCCCTTAGGGGTTGTTTTGATAAAGGCAGAGGACAAGTCTGATGAGGAACATACTCTGAAAAGTAGGCAAGGATACATGTAAGAAGTATCACTAATGTTGGGGGCATTGATAGCCAAACCAAGTTCAGAGGTCTTCGGAGAATATAAGAAACAACTGCAATAGTCGCAAAGTAAGACCCACCATAACATGAGAAAGTGTTGAAGTCAAATGTTACGGGGGTTAACGATAGAAGGGAGCAATTGTGGTTCTCCCTGTGTCATTCGAGACCTCTCATTGGAAAGGTAATGAGAGTCAAGATACTGTCGCCCTTCTAGAAATTGTCCTGATGTCGACAAAAGGGAGACGCGACTCCAAGAAGCGAAGGGATTCGTGAAATCTACTAGGTGAGGTGAGGAGTGGAGGAGGGACATGGACGAAGTCAAGATGTATGAAGACTCAAGAATTCCCTTTGTTGGGGGTATATGCGAAGTATAAGTGGCCGCAACCGTTCAACTAGGTTGAGTGTCAGGGGGACAACAAGACGTGGGATAAGTTGTGTCAGAGGTGGGACAAAGTGGACAAAATCAGAGGGCAGAGGTAAGTGGCCTATGGGATACTCGAAGTACATGAACGATGTTAACAGGGGTAGATGATGAGGAGTGCCCCAACCAAGGGCAACATGGGTTGCGTTTGACAAAAAAGGGAAGAAGGTTGCCAAAGATGACGACAAAAAGATATGTAAATGTGGGAAAAAAAGGATTTTTACAATTTACCAAATGAATAAAGAATGATTTGGGATGAGTGTACAAATACAAAAATGGGTGCCCCAATGTAATATGGTTGGGCCGGTGAGGGCACAATTTGCTTGGAGAACTGGTGGAGGTTGGGGGCCCCATGGGTGGGTTTCGATATGAGGTAGATGAAATGGAGGGAAATTTGCAGATCGAAAAATTGATTGTGGATGAAATGGGTGGTTAAGTATATTGTGGAGGCACAGTCAAAATAGAACCTTGAAGAGATAATCTGGGAATCCATTGGGAAAGTTAGAAAAATGAGGAGGAGTATGTGGTTGATTCATGACATGATGTAAGACTATCGAGACTCCCATCCCTAAAGGGTTGAAAAACAGCATGAGTGTCAAAGTGCCAAAGGGTGCTATGAATGGGACAACTCATGTGGGGGAGAGTGCTACCGAGTGACAGTACCTAAAATGCAATGGAGGTGTCAGTACTGCAGAGCCGAAGATGGGGATCCTAGAGGCAAATTTCAGAGGGTGTGATTGGAGATGCAATTGAGATTCAAAGGGAATGATTAGATGCCAGTGTTGATTATATACCTGAAGTGATGGCGCTGATGTATGATGACCAAGTACCTGCACACATGAAAACCAAATACCTGACGTGAACAATATCTTAAGAGAATCAAACATACAAGCATTTATTTGATAATTTTGAACATGAGCATGCGTACCTGGACAAGGTATGAAAAAATGGTGCCCTGGGGGCTAAGGATAAAAAATGGACCGGGGACTATCTTGATGTAGATGACGAGATGCTAATCTTGTGGCTGAAGATAGATCGAAAAATGGACACCCAGAGCTCCCAAAATGGTGTTTGGAAGTTTGGCAAAAAGGCCTATATATAGCTGTAGGGCCCAAATTGCCAGCTCATTTGTACCTGTTGTCAAAGTGATTGGACAAGAGGTATTCAGAGGAGATTTTGAGATTCTGAGAGAATGAGGCAGCCAATTCAAGACCAGTGAGCTTCAAGTTAGTAGTCTTATCGTCCTGCATAGAAGTAGGTTTTCAATTTGTGGTCAGGGCCTATACGGAGGGCCGTACAGGTGTTTTTATGGGTATGGGCTCCCCAGTGCACGGGCGATCCAAAAATATGCGAGCATGGGTGCGTGACTATTATCTGGATAACTGCACATGGATGCGCCCGTAGGGGGGACAAAGGTGTGCATTGTATGCACGCCTGTTTGCTACACAGTTGCGCATGGGTGCGCGGCTGTGTAGTAGACAGGCGCGCTGTCATGCGCGCCTGTGTTCATGATAAGGGCACATGGAGGCGCCCCTGTAGGGCAGACAGGCACGCGTGCATGCGTGCCTGTGGGATGGACAGGCGTGCATGCTTGTGGGGTGAACATGCGCGCATATGTGCGTGCTTGTGGGGTGAACATGCGCGCATATGTGCGTGCTTGTGGGGTGAACATGCGCGCATATGTGTGTGCTTGTGGTTTAAACAGACGCTCCTTGGGGGCAAGGCTAATGGGTGCAAAACTTATCTTTTTTGGAGATTTTAATGTGTTTTATGGTCAATATGGCTGACCTAGGATTGTATTATGTGGTTGTAGGCGATCATTTGCACGATGTCGATCCATTGGCGAGAGCAGGACTAGTCACAGCTGAGGGATGCCATGGCTATTGAGGAGCCAGGGGTTCGTGCCACTTTGGCAGCGTGTGGGCTACTGAAGTTCTTCGAGTGCCTGTTGATATGGGTGGAGGAGTATCTTCTATAGTTTCAAATCCAGATGTGGAGTCCGGATCTGCATTGCTTTATGGTGCGGGGAGAGTAGATCACCTTCACTGTGGTGGAGGATGTATACTTTATGACTAGGGTCCCTTTTCGTTGAACGCCCCTATCAGTGGAGCCTGTGTTACCTACAGACGTGTTTTTAGCTACCTTGGGCCAGAGGTATTGTTCGAGAGAGAACTACATGTCAGGCTCCGTAGTGAGCATCGAGGTGATGGATGCTTTAGCTCATTGTTGTGTAGCAGCGATGATTGTGAGGGTATATGCGTCCCTCGAGACTCAGTGGATCAGTGGTGGTCATCTAAGGGTTATGGGGAGGGCACTGGCTGGAGAGAATTTTGCCCGGGGTTTGATGCTGCATGCCAAGATGGTAGGGCAGCTGGACAGATGTCGAATTGCGAACTCAGGGGACTTTGACTTTGGGTCCTTGGTGGCCTAGTTTTTGGAGAGGGTGTCGTTGATGCGCCCTAGAGTTTAATTGGGTGCACCTGGGGTGCGAGAGCCACGACTTAAGCGGTGATCGACGATTTTGATTTGCCACGGTGGTGGTGAGGGCGGTCATTTTTTTCACGGCTAAGGTGGAAAATGTCGTAGATCATACTGCAGTATCCATACTGTGGTGTTGACTTCCCAGGTGATCTGAATATGGTGTTGCCTCTAGGGGAGGTGTTTGACCACTGAGGTATGTTTGTGATTTTGATATGTTGATTTTTGAGATAGCATGACATGTGTATTTTGTATAGATGTTGAGACCATCATTTGGTTGTTTGTATGTGCAGATGTGGGACCTCACAGACATGAGGTTGAGCTGATGAGAGCACCAACTTGCTAGGAGTCGGGGAGACCGTTGTGGGGAGGGCCACGGGAAGGAGAGAGACGTTGGTGTGAGGATTTTGAGGTGAGACCAGATAGTGATGAGAGAGTCGTGAGGAGATGCCATTTTGATGACCCTGGTGTCGGGCCATCGCATGCTCCTCCGACGGAGGTCGGGGGAGATTTTGAGGATATTCGCCACCACTTAGAGGTGGTGCTATAGGGCGTTCCTAAGTGCATGTGGTCACGCATCCAGGATGAGGGCATCCTAGAGAAGTGTGTGGGAGTTTCGTTGATGTGGCAGATCGTGGTGCGGCAAGCAGCAGTAGCAAGTGTTGCGATGACCAGACAGTTACCTCCAGGTCCAGAGGGACCAGAAGTGGGTGGGGCACCACCGCCCGAGGGAGGTGCAGGAGGTGGTGCTCTAGAGGAACCTTGAGTGTCACTCTATGTATTTTTGTATTATGTATATAGGCTGGTGAGCCCATTTTGGTGTAGTGAGACCAGTTTTGTACCGAGGTGCTTCACTGGCCTGCAGATTTTGTATTTTATGTGTATGTAAACATTTTGATGGCGTTGTTGACCAACTTATATATATATATATATATGAGTATAAATTTTGGGGTCTTTGTCATGTTTACATGTGTTTTTAAATGTGTGGATGATATCTAATCTATATATGCTGTGACAGGTGTTGAGTCCATTTTTGTGCTTCCATAAACCATACTTTTTCCTCTTTATTTGTCCATTTTACCTTCATTTCATTCCACTTTTTCCATGAAACAGCCTATTCAAGGTATATTTGTCATTCTTTAGCTTGAGAATTGAATTTTCTAAATTTTAGCATTAAAATTGGAAATTTACCAGAAATTACAGGATTTGACCAAATCCCGTAAAAGCTCTGTGGTTTGTATACTTGCAGGACACCTGGGCGAAATCTAACACTTGGGTCATGTTCCCAGATGTACAAGGATGGAGAATGAGCTATCAGATTTGAAATCTAAGACTGCTAGATGTCCAGTCAACGCTGGTCAAACAGGGCCACTTCAGCAGAAATTGCCCTGTTTCAGCCTTAAATCTTGGACAGTTTTTGATTTCGTGGGATTTTGACCATATATTGAGGATCTAAAGGAGGAATTCGAACCTCCTAGGATATTGTGGATCTACTTATGATATTTAGGAGACATTTTAGCACTTTTGGTTTTAAGACTCTTGTATAAATACTCTTAAGCTTAAACTAGTAAGCAACCTTTTTGATGAATGAAGAAACTTGAGAATTTGCACTCTTAAAGATCAGCTCTGTGTTCTGTTCATATGAATTATTATGGTGATTTAAATTCTATTGGAGTCCTTTCTTAGCTGAAGTTAACCAAAGTGTACCAGGGAAGCAGTGGAGGGCCCCCATTGCCAACTAGTACACTCTTTCCTTGTGTTATTTTTCAAGTACATGTTTAGATCAGATTTTGCTTGCTGTAGATGAGTTTTATCTTGCTGTAGGTAGATGAATTTCATAGCTCAGTTACATGCTTAATGTTTCCAACCTTACTCATATTGTGAATGGTTTCTTGAATGAGAATTCAATGTGCAGTTTGACTTCAAGCATTAAGATAGTTTTGAATGCTTTCGAGTTATTTATGCTTTCAATATTTTGATTTGATTTGATGATAGTTGTTAATGAATGAATGAAGGAAGACAATGAATGCATCTATTGAATAAGAGTTTTGTTCTTCTAACATTTGATAGGTCTTAAAACTTTCTCTCGAATGCTTACTGTTTTTATTCTTTAGAAAAACAAGTGTTGATTACTGTTATGTGATCTATGAAGATGACTTCTGAATAGAAGCTTAGCATCTCTTTCACATTCAGCCTTAGAATAGTTGGATAGGTCTTAAAATTCCTTTTGAATGCTTACTGTTTTTACCATTTAGAAAAACAAGTGTTGATTACTGTCATGAGATCTATGAAGATGACTTTTGAATAGGAGCTTAGCATCTCTTTCATATTCAGCCTTAGAATAGGTTTTTGGTTTATCTCCGTTTAAGATCAAAACTATCTCTAAATCCATATACTTTGGACATGCCTCTAAGTTTTACAAACACCGGGTTGACAATAAATGCACTCTAATTTACTTGGGTAGATTTGGAGCTCAACATTTTGGCGCCGTTGTCGGGGAGGCATATTTAGAGATATAAAAAAAAACATATATACTCATAAAAGAAAAAAAAACATAGCATAGAAGTGATTTTAAATTATGTTTCCTTATGTCTAAACTTAGGGATGATAAAGGCAGATTTTCAAAACGAAACCCCCCCCAACCACTCAAAAATAAAAATAAAAATAAAAAAATGAAACCCATAAACTACTAATCCATTTGCAAAACAAGATCTAAAAAAAACATGATGTTAAAGAAGTCATTTAGATAAGGAGGGTATGCCACCACAAGGATCTTCTTAAATCCAAGCCCACAATTTAGAATGATCACTAGGGATGAATCTTCATTTAAAAAGTTAGAAGAAGTACAAAGCATCCATGAAGAGGATCCACAAGAAGAGAACTTAGAAGTT
>ML778388.1:27844-42682 GCA_009831015.1 Picea engelmannii | reverse complement strand
TGTGGATCTACTTATGATATTTAGGAGACATTTTAGCACTTTTGGTTTTAAGACTCTTGTATAAATACTCTTAAGCTTAAACTAGTAAGCAACCTTTTTGATGAATGAAGAAACTTGAGAATTTGCACTCTTAAAGATCAGCTATGTGTTCTGTTCATATGAATGCTTATGGTGATTTAAATTCTACTGGAGTCCTTTCTTAGCTGAAGTTAACCAAAGTGTACCAGGGAAGCAGTGGAGGGCCCCCATTGCCAACTAGTACACTATTTCCTTGTGTTATTTTTCAAGTACATGTTTAGATCAGATTTTGCTTGTTGTAGATGAGTTTTATCTTGCTGTAGGTAGATGAATTTCATAGCTCAGTTACATGCTTAATGTTTCCATCCTTACTCATATTGTGAATGGTTTTTTGAATGAGAATTCAATGTGCAGTTTGACTTCAAGCATTAAGATAGTTTTGAATGCTTTCGAGTTATTTATGCTTTCAATATTTTGATTTGATTTGATGATAGTTGTTAATGAATGAATGAAGGAAGACAATGAATTCATCTCTTGAATAAGAGTTTTGTTCTTCTAACATTTGATAGGTCTTAAAACTTTCTCTTGAATGCTTATTGTTTTTATTCTTTAGAAAAACAAGTGTTGATTACTGTTATGGGATCTATGAAGATGACTTCTGAATAGAAGCTTAGCATCTCTTTCACATTCAGCCTTAGAATAGTTGGATAGGTCTTAAAATTCCTTTTGAATGCTTACTATTTTTACCATTTAGAAAAACAAGTGTTGATTACTGTCATGAGATCTATGAAGATGACTTTTGAATAGGAGCTTAGCATCTCTTTCATATTCAGCCTTAGAATAGGTTTTTGGTTTATCTCCGTTTAAGATAAAAACTATCTCTAAATCCATATACTTTGGACATGCCTCTAAGTTTTACAAACACTGGGTTGACAATAAATGCACTCTAATTTACTTGGGTAGATTTGGAGCTCAACAACAGGCTCTTGATGGTTTATGTGTGTAGAGATATCTTGATGTGATATATGCCAATCGAGTATAATGTTAGCTAGGTTATCTGTAATTTGATTTAACTGTCTTGGAATATGTGTAAATGTAATGAAATCAAAATGACGAGATAAAAGTCTAACTTGCAGGTATTTGTGAAAGCGGCAAGGATCGCGCACACGGTACACATTGTTGAGCTCGAGGACGACTAGTTGGGAGTCAAAAATAACGCTAAGGTGACGAATACGATGATGATGGGCATCGGTGAGGAGGCCAATGACGACATTGTACTTGGATTGGTTGTTGGTTTCTGAACCCAAACATATGCCGCTAGAGTGGAGCAGTTCATGTGAGGGGGAATAGAGGGCCCAAGCTGCCGAAGCGAGATGTTGTGTCCAACGGCTGGCGCCGTCGGCGTAACTGATGTGGTAGGATGGTGGAGGAAGCATCTGTCAATAACACAAATGATAGTTTAGACATGAGGGATGGAAAAAAGATTAAAAACACTATAAAAGAAATAACCTAATGTAGAATGGCTACGCTTAGGCATAAAATTTATTTAATTATAACCCGTTGATGGGTTCTTTGACAGAGAGGACTTCGGGGGAAGCCAGGATGTAGGCACCTTTGGTGAGGCAATGTTGGATAATGTAGGGGCCATGCCATAGTGACTCGAATTTTTCGTGATCGAGGGTATCGTGAGCGATATCGTAAGAAAGGACGAGGTCGCCTTCATGAAATGAGCGAAGGTTGACATGGCAATCAAAGGTGGCCTTTGACCATTTTTTGGTTGCCTCATTGTTCTGTAATGAAGATCGATGATTGGGACATGCGTGATTGAGATCGCGAAAGTCCGTGCAGACACGGATAGTGCCCTATTTTTTATTAACCTTTACAGGGTTGGAAACCCATGAGGTATAGGCAATGGGGTAGATGAACCCATCCACGCACAATTTGTCAATCTCGACTTTAATGGTTGCTACTTTGGATGGGTGTAGTGGTTGTTGTTTTTGACGAATTGGTGTAATGTCAAGCCAGGTGTCGATGTGATGTTCGACAATAGAGGGATCAAGGCCAGGCATATTTGTGTATGACCAGGCAAAAATATCCTGATATTCTTGGAAGAGGGCTTTATATGCGGTGATTTCTTGAGGAGTGCATGCGGTGCCAATGCTGATTTCCTTGATGACTCCATTTTTTATGGAAATATCGATTTTGATGGTTAGGGAAATGTTGGCCATGTTGCCTTCTTCAAAAGCATCAGGGGCAGGAATGGGGTTATTGAACCAGTCGATATGCCTTGATGGGAGAAAATCCTTGGTTTCGACTACGTATATGGGGTGTTGGTTAGGAGGCGTGGAGGCTTCCTATGGAAAGAAGAGTGCTCTGTGGTGTAGCACATCCCATGGGTAGTCAAGGGTGTTTAATTCTTTGAGTATGTCCTCGTCACAGCGGAATTGGCAGGAATACAAGGGATCTAAAAGAGTGATATCAGTGACAGTCACCATGTGGTTGTCCTTGGGTGAGGAAGAAGCAGGGGGAACAACGCAAAGAGATTGCGATGGTTCGCTCGACATAAATCAAATATTGAAGTACTGAGGAGTATCAGTGGTAATTGGATGTAAAATTTCCATAGGTAAATGAATGGGAGAATTGGGGGGATTTGGGAGTAAATCCTCGGATAAGTCATCCAAGAACCAAGGAGGAATAGGGAGTGCCTCTAGTTCAGGAGAAATGTTATGAAGAATCTCTAGTGATGAGGTAAGGTCAACCATCGATTCTGGAGGGGGCGTAGGGGTTTGAATCAGGATCGATTGGCGTTGCCTGTATTCAATGATCATAGGACATTGGTATGTAAAATGATCTAAGGATTCGCATAGAGAGCAAGGGCATCTCATATGTTCATTGACTGAAGTCGTGACATAATGGATGTCAGTGATTTTTGGTGGGGATGATGTAGCTGGATTGGGTTCGTTCTGGAAGCTTTGGCGTATTGCAACTAATGTCTGCTGGAAATGAGGTAGTGTTGGGAAATGGTGTGTATAATGGCCATATTTTGAACATATAGTGCAAGCGAATTTGGTTCGCATCCCTTTGCTACTTGAGTTAGGGGAGGTAGCGACAGTACTTGCTACAATGGAGAGCGGTGATGGTGTTTGATTGAGTGGGATTAGGTTACGTAACTCGGGTAGAGATGGGCATTTGTTGGTTGGGTGTCCATCTTTCTCACATAGAGTGCAAGGAGGTTGGACGTGTGGGGGGAGTGGAGCTGTGGGCTCCTTCTTCTTTCGCCTGCCCCCAGCTGTGGCAGGGAGGCTAGTGAGTGGGGGTGTAGAGGGTATGGTGGGAGTGAGTATGGAAATCCTCATTGGGATTCCTTCCATTTGGGGGGGAAGGGATGGTTGAGGGACCATCTCTCGGGGATATAAATACCAAATTGGAATTACCAACACCACATTAGAGAGAGTAAGCATTGTGGCTACTTGGAAATCTTGTACGCCTAGTGGAGGGTAAAAGACGGGGATTTGAGTAATGGCTTGGGGAACTATCTCCCAAACTAGGATATGGCCTTGGGGAGAGGTGAAATCATGAACTGGTGGAGTCGACGAGTTCACAGAAGGCTCATGAGGGGGGAGCTCTGCGACTAGTGGGATGTTAGATATGATAGAATCCCTAGGAGGAAGGGTATCCTCTATGTCAGTTCCTTTGGACGATATGACGCATACCTAATTGGAAGAATGAAGGAGCAGTGGTACACCATGGTAAGTTCCTAACAATGATGGGTCTTTGAAAATTCCAGGGGCCCATTTCGATGAGTGGGTATGCTTCATGACTCATGTGGATGAGAGGGAGAATGTTATCGATGTTGGCAGAAGAGTTGGGCTCATAATGTGAAACTTTGTCAATGGTAATGATCTTCCCGTTATGGGGGAACATCATGGTTTGAAAGACGGAAGAGGCAACTGCCTTCATAGCGTACATGTAGCTATGACCGAACAAGATATTATAATCAAGTGGGGCATCGATAACTTCAATGTCGATGAGAATGGTCTTTCCCCTGAGTTCTACAGGGACATTTTGGAAGAGCCCTTCAGGAGACGATGGTCGTCTGTCATAAGGTCTTAAGGTAATGGAAAATGGTATGAGTTCAGGGGAACCAAGTTTCTGCCATATAGACTTGGACATAATGCATGTGGATGCGCCTTCATCGATGATGCTCCGATGAACCGTAACATTCCAAATTTTCACTGGGATTTGAAAAGAAATTAGAGAGGGGAGGCGAGGCTCTCCACTGTCAAGATCAAATGTGATGAGTTGAGTATCCACGAGGTCGACTGCCCCCAAGGCGGAAAGTAATGATTTCCGCCAATGTTATAACCCTAAATTGCACCACACATGCTTACCTGGCATCAGGCCAACTCATATCCCTTCCTTGCCAAAGCCATGCTGAATAAACTCTTGAAAATCCTCTTAAATCAAGTAAAGCACGCCCTAAACTACTATTGCACGCGTTGGAACACTGGCAGGCCTACTACTGCACGCATTGGAACGTTGGCTAGCCCACTACAGCCCGTGTTTACCTAACAAAGCACAAAAACAAGAAAGTTGTTGATGGGACAAAAAGATATGGGTTAGTTAACTGAAACTCTCGGCTATGCATGGTCGAGAGTTCGTCCAAAACCCTAGCTCCTTCTAGCCTATAAAAGAAGGGGTAGGGGTACTATTTGGAGGAGGAAAAAGATAGCAAAGAAACTCTGCCCAATTTTTGAATCCATTTGTCCCAACCCTTTAGCCTTTCCTCAAGCTTAAGGAGAATTAAAGCAAAGCAGTTGGAGGACAAAGAAGAGGAGGAGCCCAGGATCAGGATCGAGGAACGGTGGCCGGTCTCTATCATTATTGTAAGTTGATTCATCTTGAGATTAATAAAAGAGTACTTTTCCCGTCCCAATGCACAAGTTATATATATTTTATTTGATTTATGCTTAATCTCTAACCCTCAAGTAGAAAAATAGCATGCATGCGTAGTGTTTTGTCTCGATTGCAGGATTGTCTTTGGAAGGAGCAGCGCAAGCAAGCGGATAAAGCGCAACGAAGGATCTACATCAAACATCGATAAAAAAGGTTAGTAGGTCTTTTCCATGCTTGTGTGTGAAAAAGGGGTTTGAGTATTAGGGTGATAGGTTAAAAGTGATTTCTTTAAGGTCATGATCTGCATACAAGTTCAGCCCTAGCTTTTTAGTCTGTAGGGTATTATTTCCCAACAACAGAATTGGTGACTCCGCTGGGGATATTACTCTTAGGGTTTCCAGATTTAAGTGAGGTTTTTGGGTAGTTTAAAGAAGTAGATTTTATGTTTCTTTGTTTGTTTGTTTTTTGTTAGGTCAGAGCTAGCAGGGAACCCGGTTCTTAATACCAGTTTTTCCTTGACTGTTGCTTGACATTTATTATCGGGACACACAGAGGTACACGCGGCCTGCAGAAGGCCTGCACATGTGTAACCCGCGCCCTAACCTCTTACAGCTCGCGTTTGAACGCTTGTTGTAGAATTTTCAGTAGCGTGTAGGAGACAGAAAGCTTAAGAGGCAGTCCCCTCTTCCCTGTCAGAATTTTACATTCTCAGGGGGATTTCTGGATCCTGTCTGGGTCTTGCTGGTTCACAGTCTTGCCTCAGTCTGCTTTATTGTGTTTGTTATTTTTTGAATTTATTTTCCTTTTCTGTTAAAGAAGAAGCATCCAAGCCTTCAAGAGACCCTGGTTGTCAATACCAGAGGCCTCTTCCAGGTCTGGGTTGTCTGTGTTTAGTTTTGTCTTGGATTTTACACATACACGTGGCCTGTACCAGTTCAGCCCGTGGGTACCCGCGCTCTGTTATAGCTCAGCACGCGTTTTCACGCGTGTTGTTTCAGTGACAGTCGCGGGCTTGTCAGGTTGTCTTTCATTCAGGGTGGGGCAGTTATCCCCTCTTGTGGTGAGAATTTTTTCCTCTCAGGGGTTTGAGTCTAGGGTTGCACAGTTATTAGGTTAGGGCCTCTTATCCTTAGCCTGTTTTCTCTTAGTTAATGTTTGATAGAAAAGATAGTTTTGTTTTTTTGTGTGTTTTATGGTTTTTAGACGAGCGTAAGAAGCAGTGCTTTCTCGATTGCCATTGAGTGTCTTTGCTCTTTTTCTTTGCGATCTGCACTTTAAGCCAGAATTTTATTTTGTTTTCTAGGTTTTGTGCTTGTCGGCATTTTCCCTTTGTTGCTTCATTTAGCACTCAAATAAAATATATATATATATATCTTTTTCATTTTCTTCTTTGTTTGAAGATTGTGTTGTTGCATCAATAGCTAGGAAGAAGTCTTTTTTCATAAGTTTTTTGCAGTGCATTTAGCGCATAAGTAGCTTGCAGATTGAGGGAAATTCCTTTATGTTTGTTGCATGAAATCTTAGAAAATTCAAAAATAAAAAGAAATCTTTCTTGGTGAAAAGTTGTTGGTTTTTGCATTTTTTGTAAAATTTCTTGTTTCCAAGCATTTCTTATTCATTTTTCTTTGAGTCTTTACACACCATCGGTTTCACCTTCATACCTTGTGATGTAAAAAATCCCATTAAAAGAAACGCTAATTAAAATCTATTAGACTTTTTGTTTGTAGGGTTCATACACTAGCTCAGGACTAGGGCCTTGGAATAGGTTGGATAGTAAATTCTCCAAGGCCACTAAAACCAAACATTGGAGTCTGTCATAGGGAGTGTAGAAGTCCAGTTACATGAAAGTTATCCAGGACCCCCCTCTAACACAAGGGCTAAACACGAGCTCGCGTAAGGAAAGGTAGCGGAGATAACCCCTCCAAAGTCGGACCGAACATAGTGGAGAACACATATCGAGGATTTGTTGAGGGATTCCTTCGTTTGCATTTGCCACGGAGCTTCATAGGTCTCGAATCCGTTCGAGGTCCTCAGCTGTCTTCCGAACCATTTGCTCTCGATACCCTTGACAGGTTTCGGGCTTGATACCCTGCTCATTGTGGTCTACCCGACTATCGACTGTACTTGCCTGGTGATTGTTCGCGTGCTGGAAAACTAGTTGCCAATATTTTCTAGGGACATACACAGGTGACTGCGGGGGTATACCGCAGTACCTAGGACAGACATCGGGCCATGCTTTGCAGAGTATACTCAGAGGGTGCTTCCGTATTCGAGTTGCACTTGCACCGGTAAGTTGCTCTAGTGTTGGTTGTTGTAACTGTTCTTCAAAAGAGTTAGTGATTGCTTGTATTATCTCATAGGGGCTTCTTTTTAGTGTGTGTTACTGTTTAAACGTGTAGAATACCTTAGCGTGTCGTGGATCTTCTCACACGGTGGAGGATTCAGAGCTTCGTCGGTCACGAAGGCTTCTGGGACTGTCGTCGGTTATACTGGAGCCACCCCCGCCACCATTGAGGCGGAAGCTAGACCAACAAGGGTCTTTCGAAGCAATCGGGTTACCAACCATTGAGCCCAAACAACTCCTGGAGGAATCGACCGCCAATCTTGGCTTGGTTGAAACCTCAACCACTGATACTTGGCCACAAGTTATTGTGCCAGTTCAATTTTACGAACGCCTGTCAGTGCCTCACACAGCTATGGCAACAAACGATGTTACTTCCTCTGGGAATTCTTCCATTCCCATCATCGTTTCTACCACAGGAGAATCTTCTCCTAACTTGCCCTTGTCGACGGTCCGAGCCACCATGGTCTCGGCCGCAACTACGTCGCACAGTGGATTGACCCCATCTATCGTGGCAGCCACACCTCCCTTCACACCTAGTGCGACAGGCCCTCCATTTTCATACGGTATGCCTGGTTCAGGTACAAGTCCTGCACTCACTCACTCCACTTTACAGACTTTGGGTCTGGGGGCAAGGAGCTCTAACGCTCCTCTGTAAGGTCAACTTGGGGGAATTCCTGTCCCTTTCAACGCTTTTCCTTACGCTGGAGGTCATATCTCTCCTTCGTCCCCTTCGCTCAGTGGTCTGCATTAGCAATCCGCCGGGCAGCCTGCACACACAAGTTTCTTTGGAGCCGGGAGTCAAGGAACACCTGCGCAAACTATACCGGTAGGTTCGTCGTTGTTTGTTTGGAACGGGACGTTTGGTAACAACACTTTCGCATCCACTACTTTCCCATCTGGGGGCAATCCCATATTTGGACAGTCTACTCCGGCGCATGGTACTATTCCTGCGCCGGGGGCACATATACCAGGACCTTGGAACTCAGGACAAGGATCTGTTCCCTCATCTGGAATTTCGTTCTGGGGTAATTCTCTCCACAGTCAATGGAACCCCAGACAGACTTCTATGCCTATCCCAGCAGGACCGGCATGGAGTAATCCTTCCCAAAGTCCATCAAACACGATTAATGCCCAACATCCTATGTCCTTTATGGGGAATCAACCAATGATGTCTCCACAGATGCAAAATCCTTACGTTGGTCAGGGCCATGGTTTCTGCCAGAATCTGGGCTAGCAGCCAAACTTTTCCTGGCAACCTGGTACCAGCCAAACTCCAGGACCCTTTTTTCCAGGCTATCAGCAGCAACCCAAACTACCATTCCTGACGACCTTACACTTGCCAGATTTGACACGATTGTTAAATGATCCTATTTGTCACGATCCACGTTGGCCTCCTATGCCAGCGAAGTTGCCTTCGGACATTCCAAAGTTCAAGGCCAAGCCTAATGAAGATCCAGGTGATCACGTGACTACTTTTCATCTTTGGTGTTCATCTAACTCATTGAAATATGACTTCGTTCAGCTGCGATTGTTTCAACGCACTCTCATCGGGAGTGCTACGAAATGGTACATCGAGCTTGATCGCTCACAATATTCTTCTTTTGGCGAACTGGCTATGGCCTTCCTTAACCATTTCCAGTTACCTATGAGATACGACGCCAGCACCGAGTTGCTAGCCAATTTCGAACAGACGACAGCAAACCATATCTCTGATCATATCCGAGAATGGAGACGCCGAAAGAGTCTCATCAAAGTACCGGTTCCACCAGCATTCCTTCTTGAGTGGTTTCTTAAGTCTTTAGTACCACAATTATCCAAAGACGTCGCAACTTCTGGGGTTTTCTCCGAAGAAGATTCCATCATGAGGGCTCAACAGTTTGAGCTTATCTATTCTAAGTCTGGTTTATTATACAACATCCTGTCGGATGCACCACGATCGATACTGGATAAAACTAGACAGAGAGTTGGGCCACATGCCGATGGTATTGTTGGTTTTGCACAAACTAAGCCCGCTGAGCAATTGACTAAACAATTGCAATAGTTATCTATACAACACTCAACGGCTAGCCAGACTAAGACTTTGACTGCTCCTCCTACCCAAACGTTGGAAGTACATTCTGTGCAGACGACTAACCCAAAGGCCACCCAGCAGCCTGAAGGGAAGAAAAAACAACGGAAAAAGGGTAAGGGGGATAAGAAACCTACTGATAGTGTTGGCAAGGGCACCACGGAAAAATGGAAGGCAAGGTATCCGTGCAACTTGTGTGCAGAAGATCACCTGACCCATCTATGTCCTCGACTTGCAGAGGCCCAGAAGTTTGTCACACAGCAACAGCAAGCCGTGTTGACTAATCCTTTTCAGCATGGGAAAAATTTAACTCAAGCCTCTACAAGTGCCGAAGGGGGCAGCCAAGAATCCTGCCCTCTTCTAAATAATTCCTCTTCCGCGAACATATATATGGTTAGGGGTGATGCTTTAATAACGACTAGAGTGCACGACTATAGTAAACCAAGCACCTCTGAGAAGGGCAAAGAAGTCGAACTCCCATCTCTTCCTCTACAGATCGAGAAGACATTGGGTGAAATAATGACATGCATTCCAAAGGGTGCATTTAAGAAAGCTTCTCACAATCCAAATGCAAGGGTTGCCCAAAATTACTCTGTGGTGGAAGATTTATCCCAAACCCCTTGTGCAATGTCAGCTTTGGAAGTCCTCCAAAGTTGCCCTGCTCAAAGGAAAGCCTTGTTGACTGCTTTAGGCTCTACTAAGACTTGTAACCAGGTTACCATCATGTTAGATACGACTGACTTGAAACCTCGTCTGCCTTATCACGTCGCGTTTCAGATAGTAGTGGCTCATCCCATGAAAAATTTTACACGAAATATCTTCCGCACGGAGGTCGACGAGGGTGCTTCGACTTACGTTATGTCATTAGCATGCTGGAAAGCCATTGGTCAACCCGAGTTGTCTCCATCACCTACTCTCCTCACTGCGTTCGATGGTTGTTCTTTCCGACCACATGGCATCATTCCTTCTTTCCCTGTGCAGTTAGGCGGGAAGACCGTGTGCGTTGAAGTAGAGGTAGTCAATGCCCCCCTTGACTATAACCTCTTGTTAGGTCGAAGTTGGACTTATTCTATGCAAGCGGTGGTTGCTACAGTTTTCCTATTCGTATTGTTTCCACATGAAGGCCGGATAGTGACCATTGATCAATTGTCCTTCTCTAGACCTGACCCAGCTTTGGGGGCATCCACGGTTCCCATGATAGATAATCCTCAAGCCGGTGTCGTTAACGTAGGAGTTGTCTTGTGCCCATATTTGATGGGTACTTTCGATTACCCACTTCCTCATGGCGATGTCAAGTTTATATCGACTCACCACAAGGCTGAGATTCTTCACGTCTCGTCGTTCTGCACGACTTACTTTCAGGATCCGTGGATTCTTCCATCCCCATCAGCCACGATGGATGAGACAGGGCATGCTGGCATGTCCATGCCCTTGTCGACCGCTGAAGTAGCGTACTCTTTAGTCCAACAAACTTCAGCTACTCCTGATCCAACTCCCGCACAAGATTTGGATCCACTGCTAGAGCCTATATGGGCTCAGGGTTCTCTTGCTACCATCAATTCGTTAGACTTAGTCTTGCCTTCTGACGAAGCTGTAATTGAAGCAATGACTAGTCCAGACAAACCTTGGGAAGATCTTCATCACAGGTCATATTTCCTCCCAGAGTTAAGCCAAATCGAGGCCAGAGAATTCACTATCACCATGACGGGAGACCAGCCATGTCCCATTAACCTCTTAGCTACACAGGAAATTTATGCTGAGGGCAATATGGCGACTATCACTGCCACTATACCTATCAACATCTCCCGAAACCCTGGCGTCGTGGAGAATGTCTTCGTCGGAGCAGATTTCTCCCTCGAAGAGATTCATATTTACATGGATCTTTTTAATGAATTTTGCGACGTTTTTGCCTGGTCTTATGAGGAAATGCCAGGCATAGATCTGAAAATAGTTGAACATGAGATCACAACGTATCCTTATGCTAAGCCTGTTTGACAAAAACTTTGTCCAGTCAATCCTAGGAAAGCAACAGCCATCAAGATCGAGGTTGAGAAATTGCTCAAGGAAGGGTTCATTTACCCTATCCATTTGACTCAATGGGTGTCAAACCCCGTGTCAGTCGATAAAAAACAAGGCACGATTCGTGTGTGTACCGATTTCTGTGATTTGAACAAGGCATGTCCCAAAGATAATTATCCAACCCCATTCATAGACCGGATCATTGATGAATGTGCCGGTTGTGAAGCCTTTTCGTTCATGGATGGTTTTTTAGGCTATAATCAAATCCAAATCAAACCTGAGGACCAACACAAAATGGCATTCATTTGTCCATGGGGTACATTCGCCTATCGTAAGACGCCTTTTGGCCTCAAGAATGCTGGAGCCACTTTCCAGCAGGCCATGTCTTTTGCGTTTCATGACCTCAAACATATAATCGAGGCTTATCTAGATGATCTAGCATCATGGTCTCGCAAGCGAAAAGATCATCCTATGCACCTCCGACTAATCTTCGAATGTTGTCGCTACTTCAGGATTCGCTTGAATCCCAACAAGTGCAGCTTTTGCGTCACGTCAGGACGTTTGTTAGGTTTCATCGTTTCAAAAACAGGGATCATGGTCGATCCTCTTAAGGTGGAGGCAATAGTCCAGTTGCCTTGCCCACGCACAATATTACAACTTCAGAGTATTCAAGGCAAGGCGAACTTCTGACGACGCTTCATCGCCAACTATGTCGAAATCACCAAGAGATTTATGCGTTTACTGAAAAAAGATGTTCCTTTTTTCTGGGACGAAGCCGCTCAACGCTCTTTCGACGCATTAAAACACGCCCTCACTACCGCACCTCTTCTACGGCCACCTAATTATAACAAAGACTTCTTATTATATCTGGATACCGCAGAGTCAACCATAGGCATGGTTTTAGTTCAGGAGGATGATTCATTTTCCGAATACGTGATCTATTACCTGAGCCGAGGCCTCGTAGGACCGGAAATTAATTATACCCATCTCGAAAAACTTGCGTTGGCAGCAGTTCATGTTGTTCAACGGTTCCGTCACTATGTTATGTTTTGCAAGACCACCGTCGTTGTCATCATGAATCCATTCCAGTACATGTTGACACGACGAGTCATCGGCGGAAAAATCAGTCGATGGATGGTAATCCTCCAAGAATTTGACTTAGACTTTGTTTAAGCCAAGTCCAAAAAGTCATTGGTCTTCGCAGAACTTATCTCGGAACTTCCGGTTGAGTCAGGTGACATTGTGCCTGAGGAATCGCCTATCCTGGGGGATATGTTTTTGATTGAATCTTCAGACCCCTGGTACGGAGATATACTGATCTATCTCCAGACTTTGAAGTGCCCCACCTCTGCTTCTCGTGACGAGCATTGGCGGATACGCCATCAGGCTAAGAACTATCTCATACTCAATGATACGTTGTATCGGAGAGGTGTAGATTTCATCTTGCGTCAATGTCTCACTCATGAGGAGGCCATCATAGTGCTCAACGATTGTCATACAGGAGCCTGTGGCGGTCACTTGTCTGGGTTGGCAACAGCCCAAAAGATTTTACGAGCAGGTTACTTCTGGCCCACACTTATGAAAGATTCTATCGAGTCGGTCAAGAAGTACCATCCATGCCAAATATTCTCATGGAAGATGAGGGCACATCCAGCTCCTATGTTTCCGGTCATCACAGTTGGTCCCTTCACTAAGTGGGGGATTGATTACACTACATGCAACCCCCCGTCAACAAGGGGGCACCGTTATATCATCGTAGTTGTCAGCTACTTCACTAAGTGGGTCGAAGCTCTGCCAACGTTTAAAGATGATGGAGAGACTGCAGCTCTCTTCTTATTCAACCAGATTATAGCACGGTTCGGCGTCCCGAGAGAGATTGTCACTGACCATGGCAGTCACTTTCAGAACCAAATGATGTCCAAGTTAACATCAAAGCTTGTGTTACGGAAAGAACATTCCTCACCTTACTATCCCCAACCCAATGGGCAGGTGGAAGCTGTGAACAAAACTCTCAAGACAATTCTACAGCGCACTATCAACTCAGCCAAGTCAAACTAGCATTTGATGTTATACTCGGCATTATGGGCTTATCGAACATCAGTTAAGACTGCAACCGATTTCTCACCTTTCCAACTCGTTTATGGGATGGAAGCATTCTTTCCCATCGAATGTCAAATCCCATCTCTGAAATTGGCAGTACAATTATTGCTAGACACTTCTCCGCTTGAAGAACGGTTAGTACACCTTGAGCAGCTTGATGAACAGCGTCGCGATGCGGCCTTGGCCAACGAGGCTCATAAACATAAGGTCAAGTGTCAATATGATAGGTCCATCACGCGGGGGGGTACCCGCGGCCTGTAGAGGCGACAGTCGCGGGTACCCACGGGAAGGATTTTCTTTGCCTGCGAGTACCCGCGGGCTGTCCCTAGATAGCCCGCGTTTGCCTAGGGCCGACCTCTTTGATGTCAACACCCCCCCGTAAAACACACTTAAATGAAATAAATGAAGTATTGAATTGCAAGATAAGGGATTTTGTACTTACGTGGTCCAAGCAGAAGTTTGTTTCGTCCACTGTAGCTCCCGGAATCACGATCTTTGGTAAAGGGGGTATTTTGGCTCCAGTGTCAATTTCCCAATCAGCAATGGTGATAATGAGCTGCCAGCTTCTATTTATAGACTTTTTGGCCTCTTTTTGTCACTTTTTGGGGCCCCTTTATAAGTTTCTTTATACCAAATACCATTTAGAGTGATCCAGGATTTATATGGGAGGGATTTGATCGGGTATTGGGACAATTTTTATTGAGTTTAAAAAAATAAAAAATAAAATATATTGACGGTCCATAAAAAAAAAAAAATCAAAAATCAACTTGAGCATATAGGGTAGGATTTCATCCCGACTGTTGCATCTCGTTGCCTTTTGTTCTTATGATATAGGATCGATCCCATCTAGTTGTGGCACGGAACCGTCATATCTTCTCTAGAAGTGTCTCAACTTGGTGGTAGAGCTTACCAAAACATGGATGCCCTAGGTAGGTCCTGGTTGCATTATGGTGTCCATGCCATTTCTAAAACAACACTGTAGGCTCGGGAGTCCGTGTAGTCTTTCCTGAATACGAGTTTGAGCCTCATTTGCATGGGTCTTTTTCACTCTTTGTCTTACCCTCCGAACTCCCAAAACATAACGGGTCTCCTTTTAATCCCTTTTCAGACCCTCTAAACATGAAAAGATTGTCGAGCGATCTTGTAGCATTTCACGCTCGTTAAACTGAAATTTGAAGTCACGTCTGTCCGACGGTAGTTTACCCCTTTTTCGGTCTGGACAGTCAACTATACGAACAAAGGAACACTCTATTGAATTCCCATTCTTTAGAAGAGTATCCTCAGGTATAATTTTATTCCTTTTTCGGGCCTGAGGGACTAAATTTACGAAAAAGAAACCCCCTCGGAGTCCATAGTTAAGCTCTTTTCAAACTCCCTAAAATTGAAAAGATCG
>ML778387.1:731041-751094 GCA_009831015.1 Picea engelmannii | reverse complement strand
AATTATGTCGGCTTTAAGCCATTATACCTCCTAGTATCCTATATATACCAAGGAGACATTTTCATTTTGAATCATCTTGGACTTGAACATTTAAGTGGGATAAAAGGAGGTTTCCCCCTCGAAGAGGCTTATTATCTGAAATTATCTCTTTTTCAAGGCGTTGAGTAGTTTTTCTGAGGTTTTTATATGCTATATTGATGTTTGGTTCTTAACAAATGTGCTTCCCTTATAATGTTGACTCTTTCACCCAGTGGAGTACATAGCTTGCCAAGATGATACAAAAGTTTATCATGCACATGGTAATCCAATTCCTCAACTTGGTTAGAATGACACAAAGTTGCATAAACCTCTTTAAAATCAACATCTAAAGCATATTGTTCAACATAGTTCTCATGAATGATAGAATTATGCTTAAGAATAACTGAATAACTAACAATAGGCCTATAAAGAATATAAAGAATATCGACAACTTTGTCATAAATTCCTTTCTTATACCTTATAACCAAGTGGAATTGTTGTAGGAAACTCATCCATCTGAAGTGTCTTGCTTGTTGTAGCTTTATTTGTGATTGCAAGTATTGCAATGGTTGATGGTCTGCGTGAATAATAGTTTATTTTCCCAACAAATAGTGTTTCCATTTTTTCACGCTTTGCACCAATGCATACAACTCCTTGTCATATGTAGGATAATTAATCAAAACACCATTAAAAGTTCCAGAATGATAACAAATGGGCTTACCATGTTGCAACAAGACTGCTCCCATGGCATAATTACTTGCATCTATTTGTATCTCAAATGGTTTTCTTAAATCAAGAAGTGCAAGAACTGGAGATGAACTAATTCTCTCCTTCAATGCATCAAAAGCTTTTTGTTGCTTGCCTCCCCATTGGAAAACCTGCTTAATGCTTGTCACAACATGTAATGGAACTCTAATTGAAAAAAAGTTAGCAATAAACTTTCTCCAATATTGGGTTGCTACCAAAAATCTTCTAACCTCGGTTACATTTTTGAGCTTGGGCCAATCTAAAATGACTTTGACCTTGGAAGGATCTATTTTCAGTTCTCCTCCTCCAACAATATGTCCCAAGTAAACAAGTGAGGTCTTTCCAAACTCACATTTAGACATCTTTAAAAACAAATTTTATTTCTTCAAGACATCTAAAATTTGATTCACATGCCTAACATGTTCTTCATGAGATTTGTTAAATATCAATATGTCATCCAAGTAGATAATTGCACAATCATCAAGAAAATGTCTTAAAACATCATTCATCATTCTCATGAATGTTGCAGGAGCATTACAAAGCCTAAATGGCATAACCATCCATTCAAACAAACCTTGCTTTGTTTTGAAAGTTGTCTTCCATGTGTCTCCTTCAACAATCTTAATCTGATGATAACCACTTCTCAAGTCCATCTTAGTGAAATACTTATTTCAATTGATCAAACAAATCATCAATTCTAAGAAGATGTTAACGATTCTTTACTGTAATCTTGTTCAAGGCTCTGAAATATACACACATGTGCCATGTACTATCTTTCTTTGGTACTAAAATAATTGGTGACCCGCATGGCAATGTGCTTGGCATGGTAACCCATTTGTCAAGTAACTCTTGGATTTGTTTTTTGATTTTAACATTCTCCATAACTGACATCCTGTACATGCCAATGTTTGGAAGAGGACAATCTTGTTGCAATTGGATCTCATGTTGGATACCTCTTTTAGGAGGCAATCATTTTGGCTCCTGAAACATCTCATCATATTTTTTAACAACCTCATATAAATCAGATTTTAAATTTGCATCACATCCTTTGAAAGCTTCTTTTTCAACATTGTCTTTTGGGTTTGATTATCAAGAGTACAAAATTCTTACTAGCATTGACTAATCTCTTCATTTGTCCAACATATACAAGTGACAGATTCAACTTCTTTGTATGTGCTCTAACAATGTACTCAACTCCATTTTTAAACAAAGGATATTTGTTCTCATGATAATGGAAGATGGCTCTCCTATTATATAAATATGGGCTTCCCAACACAATACCACAAATATCCAATGGAATAACATCAAACTCTACCTCATCTATAAAGTTTGCAGTGATGACAAATCTAAGTTTACATCTTTTTGTCACATGCAATTTGGCATTGTCACATATCCAACCTAGAGGATATGGTTTAGGATGAGGAGTTGTTTCCAAATGCAATTTCTTGACAGTGTCTTCAGAAATGAGGTTTGTTTGTGATCCAGTATCAAATAGAGTATCTATATTGATATGCTTTGAAATAACCTTTATGTGGAAAAGCTCTATTATTTCCTTTTCATGTTGAGTTTCATTGAGGCTACTGCTTGAAGAACTAGTACTGGCAATAGAGTCCTTACCTTGAAAACCCATGGCTGTGATTTTTATTTCATCTCCCGAATCAGATCTTAAATCATGTTGTGTAGTTGCAGCAGTCTTTGGTTTCCCTTTGTTGTTGAACTTTTTGGGTCTCTTTTCAGGATGAAGGTTCCAACAATGGTCTTTGTTATCGCACAGTTTGGAGTTACGATAAAAGATGGATGAAAGGAAGGCAAACTGGCGTAACTGAGACTATCCCACCACTGTCACCTCAATGGGATAACTCTTTCTATTTAGGGTGGTAGGCTCAGGGGATACGTCCTCGGTGACCTGGGGTTTTGAGAAGGCAAAGGTTTTGTTATCGCTCTGTAAATTCTCAGAGGTTGTTGTGAGGTATGAAGAAATTTATTAGAGGTAACCTTAACCAACCGCTTCGAGACTAGGAGATAGCCCTACCAGTTTCAGAGAGGGATCTCTCTGTGAGTTTTAGATTTGTTTGGATTTTCAAGATTTTAGGCTAGTTAGAAAGAATATAACCAAGTTGTTTGCATTGTTTTTAAATGAAGTGGCTGAAAATCACTTACGTTTCCATTGGGCTATGCGGTTTGTTTCAAAAAGATAGAGGTTAAAGACAGCTTTTATAAGATTCGTTTTACAGGGCGAGATAATGCTAATGCTGGATTCTTTAAGAATAAAATGATGTATTGCTGAAAAAGGTGATATATCAGTTATAACAAAAAAATATTTAAGAATTTATTTGTTATAACATCAGAAGAAAAACATTTAAATCTATAAATGATTAAGAACATAGTACACAATGGAAAATTCTGCAACTTTAACTTCTTTTAAAGATTAGATTTAGAAAGACAATATGATAACTGAGAAGGAAAAAACTTTTACACGGACAGAGGAAACTTCACCAACAATTAACATGCAAGAATCTTGTGAAACTTCTCTTTGTATTACTAGAATAACCTCTTGATAAAAATTACAACGATTAGAGCTTGCTTGGGCGTAAAGATCAACAACCCTCAATACTTCTAAGTTGGAAATATTTATCATAAAAGTTACAAATGACCCTGTCATTAATGATCAGGACGTGATAGAGTCTGAGTCTAACTAACTAGCTAACAAGATGCAGAAATGTAGTAACTGATGACGATGTGTCGAATCTTTGATGTTGATTTAGGGGAAGACCGTTGGTGAGTCATTCGGATGACTTTAACTGTGTTGGACGAGGCTTTACCTTTACTCAATCAATTTTCACAGCTCATCCCATCTTTGTGTGCTTGCGATGGTAACTTTCAATAGCTGGCGGTAGACTTCGTCCATCTCGGTGTATTTAGCAAAAGTCGGCTTGATGAAGAAGATGTACTTGATTTCGTGTTGTATGCTGAGGTCATGCTGCAGAGTCTCCAAGAATGCTTTGCCCGTGATGCTTCCCTGTATCCCTGAAAACTTGGAACTGTCTTTGGCCATGGTGGCAATCTTTTGCTTGTAATCGGACAAAGTCATTAAGGACACATAGATCAGGAAGACCCTTTTTCTGTAACGCTTCAATCTTGCTAAAAAATCTCTGAACTCCAATGTCCATGTTCTGAGCCTTTTCCTCCAATTGCAACATTAATCCCTTTTTAGTCAACACTCTTTTTACTTCGAGGATAGTCTTTGTTCTATCTTCGACTTTCAGTTCTTCCAGCTCTTCTTTGGTTTTCGAGTTCAGAAACTTAACGATCTCGTTGGCTGTCGAGGGCATCTCACCCAACTCTGTTCTTATCTTGTCAATGGCTTTCCTACACTTTAACACCGGATCATGTTGCTCGAACATGATTTGCACCATGGGCCAAATTTCATTTATGGATTTCAAGATATCTGTCCATATATTTTCCTTAGCCTCTACTAATGTCTTGCCTGCCACTATTTGTTTATGAAGCTGTTGTATTTCCTGCTTGAGTTTCTCTGATACTCGTCTCTCAATATTCTATCTTGTTTGGAAAGAAGACTTGAGTTCCTATAGACTTTCAATCTCCATTTTCAGCCTATTGATCTCTGTTCCCTGCAGAGTCATTTCCTCCATGGACTTTTCTAGCTCCACAGTTTTTTCTAGTGCTGTCAATGGAGCTGCTGATGGAATTTCTGTTGTAGTGGTCGTTGGCACAACTATTGTACTGACTTCTGCGATGGAAAAAAACTCAATGGAATGACTTCCATCGGGGTCGATTGTTCCTTCTCTTTCAATAACTTTTCCAACTCTGCCTCCATTTCCCTGAGCTGTGCGTTCTGCTGCATGATAAGTTTCAACAATTCTTCTTTCTCGTTTTCTGCCTCGGCTATTTCTTTAGCTTGTGAATCCTCTGTTGGTGGAAATTTCAGTTGTTTTCTCAAAGATGCAATGTCAGCATTATTTTTCTTCACCATTTCCTCTGCTGCTTTTACATTCGAGGGATCATACCCAATCTTGAGCACCAACTCCTCTAAGGATTTTATTCTGTTATCCTTTGCAAAAGAGGATATCTTTTGCAACTTCAATTGGGTCTAAACATTGCTTAAAGACACCTGTAACTTTGTTGCTGTAGAGGAAGCATGTGCCAATGTGGAGAAGACCATTTCTCCAGTCTGTCTGTGCAAGTCCATCTGGTCAGCTGGATGGACTTGTTTAGTGTAAAAAATGATAGTTGACCTCTTGTAATCAATGATCTCTTTGGGTTGATACACCTGTGCTTGCAGACATGCCAGATGCATTCTTCCTTTCTCTGTGTCAAAGGCTGACAACAATCGATGTTGTGTTGTGGAAGCTTGCTTCCAAAACTGAGAGTAGGTGTCGTTGGTCAATGTCCGGTTCTTCTTTTTAATCATTTCATATTTTTCAAAAATGCTTAGAGGTACAGATCCTTGTGGAGTTTGGGTGGTCACAACTATCTCTGTCTGCTTCTTTGAAGAAGAAGTTGACACCACCTGCTGTCTTCTTTCAATCACTGTGGCAGAGTAGGGCTCTTCCTCACTAGACATGTGAGTAACATGAGTGGTTTTGGGTTTCTTGTTGTATCCCTGAAAATCTTCTGATAATACCTTAGTGATTGAAAGTGAATCATCCTTTCTTGGCCATTTTTCCTTGGGTGCCTGTGGAGTGGTAGTCAGTGAAAAAGAGACCGAAGGAGATTCTTGTGGCTCTGTATCTACTAGAGTGTTTGCTTCCCACTCTGTCCAGTTCACATACTTTTCAATTTTTGGTTTGAGGGTGTGGGCATAAGGTGAACTTTTGTTCTTGGATCTCATCTCTGCAATGATCCCACTGGGGTCATATCGCCAAATAAAACTGGTGTTGAATTTCATTTCCTTGAATAATTTATCTGCCTCTTCCCCAACAGCTCGGCTGTTGCAGATAAACGATCCTATTTGCCCTTTGATCCTCATATGTTGTTTTTTCTTCAAAGACACAAAATGGATGTCATTTGAGTTTATCATCTGACGAATATACTCCAATGCAAATATTCGAACAGGCACATACTTGGGCAACTTGTATGGAGCTAGTTCACACCCATACACTCTGATTTTTGTGTGATTCTGGTATAGAAACCAGTCCCCGATCTTTGCGAGATTCGAAAGGTGCATAACTCTTTGGATCTCCTCGTTTATCCTCGGCTCAGGTCTTCCACTAAGCATGCCTACAACTGGGTGATAAAACAACTCAATGAATTGTTTAAAAGTGAACTCAGTGGGGCTTCTCCTAGGCAGCGACGTCCATAAAGTGACTGCTTGAGGTTTTCCTTCCTTGTCCATCTTCTGCATGTGAAAGGAAAATTTGTTTGGTTGATAGAACATGAACATGTAGGCCAGTATTGAAGAATACCGGAACATGCCTTCTGTAGGGAAATTTGCCAGTTGGTCGTGCAGGTTCTCGGCCAAGGAATCACTGTAGTCAAAATGGGTGGTGACTTTCTCTTCAGTAGAGAAAATATACAGGAAACCTAAGATAGGTTCATCCACCCACTCATCCGAGAAGTAACCGAGCAAGCAACATAGTGTGGAGATAATATGGTTTCCCCTTTCGGAAAATATGGAAGAATGGTAGGGAGGATTCTTTTTAGAGAATTGGGCGTCGTGAGGGAGGAAAAGCTCAAATATTTGTGCTCTTTGGGGAAATGATAAGTTCTGATACATTTCTGTCATAATTTCAAGTGTAAGGAAAGAACGGGGTTCAACTCTGGGTACCTGCATAATTTGATCGATGGCCTCGGGTGTAATTAGGAAAAAGGTTTCTCCGATCAAAGACACTATGGTTATCTGATCAGGGAGGTAGTGCGCTTGGCATTTGAGAGCGAATTCGGGGAAATGATAGATCTGGGGAAAAAGATATAGGGGACAATTTTATTGCCAGAGCCCAATTTCATCGCTCTGATCGATGAAGGTGTCTTTAAACCATGACTGTAGCTCGACAAAATCAAAATCAGATTTGGTTTCTGAAATCAAGTAGTCTTTGTCTGCTAACGGGATCCAATCGAGATTGACCGGAGGTGGGAGAAAAGGATTTTCCTCCGCATTTGATTTTTTGCTTTTGGGCACCATTGATTTCCACCGATACCTGCACACTGAACACACGTTAGTAGGCAAAAAACTGTGGTTGGATGAGGTGTTGCAGAGGCGAAGGAAAATGAGTCTCTGATACGCTGGGAGTGTGAATGGAATGGGAACTGACCAAAACGGGGTTGAATTTGAGTGAACGGGTATTCGTTGGGCAAAAAAGGACAGGTCAAATGAACAATGGGTATGTAGCGAGTCATAAATGGCCAACGGGTCGTTTAGAGCATGAGAGGGTAGGATGAAAGACGTCTGATGTGTGTCTCCAGTCGACATGTAGACTGGTGATTGGGGGGAGAACGAGAAAGATATGACCTGTAATGGTTTGATGGATGGGAGGTGCTGACGGGGTCGTGACATGGAACTTGCAGAGGGTGGTTGTGGGATGTGATACCTCGGGATGGTGGTGGTGAGTTGTAAAAATGGTAGGCGATAAATGTTTGGAGAGGGGGAGTTAGGATGCAATGAGGTGATGCCATGTTGGGATGGGGCCCGCTTGGACTTTGCTTCATTCCGAACCCACCCCCCCCCCCACCATTAAAGGTTGAACGGTCGGGGGGGTCCGGGATCCCTTGTTTACCGTTGATCTGAGCGAAGCTGGATCAGCTGTTGATTTGGGCGCGTTCTTTAAACATCATGTCGGACCCCTCCCCCCCACCGTTAAAGGTAGAACGGTCAGGGGGGTCTGGAATCTCCTGTGGACTGTCCGATTACGCACTGATGGGATGACCGTAGATCTGAGCGCACATTTTAAACATCTTTTCAGAACCCCCCCCCCACCATTAAAGGTCGATTGATCAAGGGGGGGGGTCTAGAATCTTTTCAGAGTCGTCCATTTGCACGCTGGCAGGGGAACCGTAGATCTGAGTGCACCTTTTAATTACCTTTTCGGACCCCCCCCCATCGTTAAAGGTCGAACAATCGGGGGGTGTTCAGACTCTTTTCTTATCCATAAATCTGGGCTCCCACAGCTCAGTCGTAGATCTAGGCCCGATCTTTAATCTCCAGGGCGCAATTCAATATATGATGCAAAACTTAGGCTTAATGACTTTTTATGGGTTTTGCGCACTGCTTCTTTTTCTTTTTATCACCATAGGGTTCGAAAAACATTTCATCATAAAAAATCATGCATTTTTCATCGATCATCTTACATATTTTATTGAAAGGAAGCTAACTAACCTATGTCTTAACCTACTCCTCTGCGCCTTTAGCCCAGTTTAAACTGTTGGGCTAAGAAAATACTCTACCCTGGGGTTATTTGACCAAGATTAGATTGTTTGATCAAATTTATTCTCTAGCTAATCTAAATTACTTGGCTATGATTAGACAGTATAGCCAATCTTATTCACTAATCCTAAATACTTAAATTCAAAAGACTTGGCCATGCTTACACTGTATGGGTCAAGTCATTATCAATTATGGGGCTTTTATCCATTTTCTTTTGTTTTTTGCCCTCTCTTATTTTTCTCATTTTTTATTTTTCTTTCCATTTCATTTCTTTTTCATTTCTTTTCTCTTTTCTTTTATTTTTTTGACTGCAGCAATATCTGCAAGTCGAAAACACTAAAGGGACAAAATTGTAATCAACAGTTGATCCTATAAATTATAGGGTTATAACAGTGGCTCCACCTGGGGATGGTATTCTCCTTGCGAGATGCCAAGAAGCCTGTTTCTTGTTGTCATGAAAAGCTTCCCCTAGAGTTTCTTCTGCTCTCTGCCTTTCTTGATTTTGAAATTTTGATGGTATTATTCAATGTCTTAGGGCCTTCTCTGCGGGCTTCAAACACCTGGAAAAAAAACACCTACACCTAAAATACTCATAAAAGAAATAATATGTACAATGGAATGGAATGGTGATCTCTCTACTGAGGTGGCAAGTAATGCTTCAACATCCTTCCATTTATAGCCCCCCCTGGTAGGTCTGATCCATCACTATTAGAAAGTAGAAAAACATTATTTCCTCTGAAGCCCTGAATGGTGTAAGGACCCTTCCACAAGCTATCAAAATTTCCATGTTTACCTTTATCTTCATTTCTGGAGTCCCATCTCAAAACTAGATCACCCAATTCAAAGTTATCCTCTTTGGTTCTCTTGTCATAAATGTTTTTAATATTTCCCTAGATCACTTGAGTTATGTTGTAAACTTCTTCTCTGGATTGCATTAGGTGGATCATTTGATTTATTCTTCGTTGGACATCATTTGGTTCTTCTTGTGTTTCCTGCAATAGTTTCATGACCAGAACTCCTAATGAAAGGGAAAGGGGAAAAACTGCCTCGGTGTCGTACACTAACTAGTATGGAGACATACCAATCGATCTTTTGGTGCTTATTCTGTCGGCCCAGAGTGCGAAAACCAACTTATTATGCCATGATTTCTTGTTTTCCTGTAGTGTCTTTCTGAGAATATTCACCAGAGTTTTGTTAGAAGACTCAGCTAGCCCATTTCCCTGTGGATAATAAGTCGTCGAGTGTCCCAAAGTAATATGATATTGACTACAAAAATCTATGAGTCTTTTGGATTTGAAAGTCGCTGCATTGTCAGCTATAATTTTTTGGGGGCATCCAAAACGAGACAGAATATTAGTTTCTAAAAACTTGATTATGACAGAATCAGTAGATTGCCTACATGGTACAGCCTCGATCCACTTGGTGAAGTAGTCAGTGGCCGTAAGGATTCATTTATTTTGGCCCGAAGAGGGAGGATGTATTTTACCAATGAAGTCTAGCCCCCATTGTTGGAAAGGAGATTCAACAGAGATGGGTTTCATTGGGAGTGGCTGAAGCTTCCTTTTAACTTCAAAAATCTGACACTTGTGGCAAGAAGTAACCTTCTGGTGGACATCAACAAACAGAGTAGGCCAGTAAAAGCCAGCTCTCAGAATCTTGTTAGATGTGGTCTTCCAGCTCAGGTGCCCACCACAGTCTCTTGCATGAAAATCTTGAAGAACTTTGTCAGCTTCATCTTTTAACAAGCAATTAAGAAAGATACCACCAGGATCTTTCCAATAGAGATTGCCTTCCAAAATACAAAATTTCAATTCTTTCAATTTAATAAATCTAGCTTTGGTCTTAGTGAAACCTGGAGGAGCCTGTAAATTGTGGAGTACAAAAATAAGGTCTGCGTACCAAGGGGAGTTTAAGAATGCCTCTTTTATGTTTGGAGTTGCCTGCTCTTCTGGTCCTTTTACTGCAGCCAAAAAGTTAATATCTAAAGCATGAAAATTAGACTCGACCATTAGTTTGGCCAAACCCTGTCCTTTGATCAATTTAGTAGGTTTTATTTCAATGTCGTATTCCAGAATAACTGCAATCCATTTTCCTCTTCTGCCATTCGGATTATCCTGGGTCAGGATATCCTTAACCACTGTGTTTGGGACATATGAAATTGTGTGAGAGTGGAGAGTATAGACCCTAAAATCTTTTATAGCCTTTACCAGAGCGAAGGCTTGTTTCTCCATAATGTTATAATTCAATGTTGCATCCCTTAAAGCTTTGCTGAAAAAAGCTATGGGTTGCTCGTACACTTCACTATTTTTCTGCAACAATATCGTTGCTATAGTGTGCTCAGATGCGAAGGAGAAAAGATAAAAGTCTTTGGTATAGTCTAGGCTAATCAGAACCGGGGCTTGGGTGAGAGCATGTTTCACTTGCTCAAATGATTGTTTGGACTCAACGTTCCATTTGATTTTTGTGTCATTTTTCAACATATTGGTGATATTCCTGAGAAGTTCGGCCAAGTTTGGTATGAATATTCTAAGGACATTTATTTTGCCAATGAAAGATTGTAGTTCTTTGATGTTCCTAGGGTGTTCCACCTTCTGGATAGATTCTATCCTATTGGGATCTATTTTAATTCCATCTTTTGAGATTATGTGTCCCAGTAGTTTGCCTTCTTCTAACCCGAAAAGGCTTTTCTTAAGATTCAATGAAATCCCAAATTTCCTACACTTCTCAAACACACGTCTGAGGTGGAGAAAATGTTTTTCGTCGGATTTGGAGTAAATAGGTACATCATCCAGATAAATGACTATAAATCTCTTAGTCTCATCCACAAAGGCAATATCCATTGCTCTTTGGAAAGTAGCCCCAGCGTTCATCAGACCAAAAGGCATCTTCACATACATGAAGGTTCCCCAGGGTGTGGTAAAAGTTGTTTTCTCTTGATCTTCTGGATGGACCAGAACTTGGGTGTAACCAGAGAAACCATCCAGTAAGGAGATCCTACTGGATCCGACCACCTTTTGTAAAATATGGTCCATTTTGGGTAAAGGGTAATTGTCTTTGAGGGATACTTTGTTCAGATTTCTGAAATCTATACAGAGTCTGATCTCGCCAGTTTTCTTCCTAGTCGGAATTAGATTAGAAACCCATTTGGAAAATCTCAAGGGGACTATAATCTTGGCATCATACATCTTTTTGATTTCTTTCTCTATCAGGGGAAGCAACTTGGGATTGATTCTCCTAAGTTTCTGTCTGAAAGGTTTGTGTTCTTCTTTTATGGGAATCTGATGATGTATGATACTTGTGTCATAGGATTTTAAGTCCTCATAGCCCCAGGAAAAAACATCTATATATTCCTTAAAAAGTTCAATGTATTTGCTTTTTTGCTCTGGTGGCAGGGATTTAGACAGTTTTATCGTTTTGGGGTTTTCTTCTGTTCCTATGTTGCAATCTTCAACCTCTTTACTGCTAGCTTCAATTTTCGGTTTTTTGGCCACATCGTTAAAATCAAACAAGTCTTCCAACGGAACTAAACCTCTAGGTAACACATTATTTTTCAACTGCAGGATATCATAATCTACATCATTTTCATTGAATTCTTCAGCATGTATTGTATTTACACTGCCATTCTCAAAAACAGATTTATTTACAAATTCGTCACAATTTTCTAAATCTATGTTTGTACATTCGAAATCATTTTTACATTGCAGAAAATCTTCAATTTGATCGTCATTTCCAAATACCTGCCAATATATGATGTTGTCAGGAACGGTGGGTCTGCACTTCACCTCCATTATGTACTTGCGAGTGGGACGAAAAGGGATTTTACAAGTCGTTGTTGATGTAGCGAGTCCGTCTGCGAGTAAATTTTTTCCCCTAGACATCACCTGCAAGTCAATCTCAGTAAAGCATTGAAGAGCATCTAAAACAACAATCATATAGGCTCTAAGTCTGGGATGTTTTGTTGCATACTCACCTTTGATTTGTTTGATAATCAATTCAGAATCACCCCTTACCATTATCTGCTTAGCACCAACTTTCTTCAATAATTTCAGGCCGAGCATTAAAGCCTCGTACTCGGCTATGTTGTTAGTACATTGGAAGTTCAGTTTATAGGAATGATTCTCGGAGTACTTTGATCTGTGGTTATGCATCCACACTCCGGCTCTAGCTCCTTCTTTACTCACAACACCATCGAAGTCCATGCTCCAGAAGTCTGTTGGCAATTCCTTATTTTCTTCAATCATGGGGTTCTTTACTTCGACAACTGCTTTATCATCCTTTGGATCAGGTGCATCATCCTCAAGTTGTGTGATTTGTTCTTCAAGATTACCGTCGTTATATAGAATAAAAGAATCCAAGTCAGAGTGTGCGAAATATAGTGGGTAATTGTGTGGCTTTTCCTAACTACTGACCATATACTTCATCAGTGTTTCCCTGTAAAGTCTTCTCTGTTGACCGAAAACTGGAATGGTGGCGTAGGACATATCTAGCTGCAGGGTTCCTCTCAACTTAGCTCCCCAAGACCTTGATAGAAACATACCATACTTGGGGGGAATATCTGCCACGACGATGTCCATCACCAAAATTTTCGTCGGGATTTGAGCCAAGGTGATGCATAAGTCTTTAATCAGGCCTCTACATTTGACCTTGCTGGAGTCGAAAGAATGCAAATCTTTGTAGGGTCTGGTGACCTCAAGTCCCAACTTTTCTATCACATCTTTGGGCATTAGGTTGTGAGAGGCACCCGAATCCAGCATAGCATTGTGTAATATCAGATCGTGGATATTTAGGCTGATGTAAAAAGGGGCCACGAAACCATTATCAGTTTGACCGTCAACTTCAAGACCAAACATAAGCTCAGGTCGATCATCGACAAGGTTTACTGTGTCACAGTGGTGTACAGATCCAACATTCAAGGCTCTGGTACCTATATCGGGTTTGATGCTTAAAGCTTTTATCACCTGAGACCTGTAAGCGTTCTTATTCATCAACTCGGAGAGGGGAATGGGAATCTTCAATTTTGCTAGTTCCCCTTCAAGGCTGAAAGGAGCGGTGGTTTTGTTTAAACCCTGTACTTCTGATTTATCGATAGAAACTCTGTGGACAGGTGCACCTGTTTGAATGGTTGATGAAACTTATGTCCGACTTGTTCTCTTAAGAATTTCTGGAATTTTTTGCGCAAGAGATTCAACGTCATTCCGTCGAGGGGATTTCTTGGGAAGGTTTTCTGAGGTTTTCTTGGTTTCAGTAGCCTTCTTCGGAGAATTCTCGTTAGTCTTCTTACTCCTCAAGTTATACTGTCTGTGAACCTCCATTATAGCGTTCTCAAAGACTTGTTATTCTGTTTTCTCAGCTTCCTCATTTACCTTTGTTTTTGAAAGGAGAAAGATTTCATGTTCTTCCTGGGTGAGGAAAATAGATTCATGATCGTGATCGTGATCACCCATTAGATTTATATGAGTATCATCAAACTCCTCAATTACTTCCTCCCTGTCATCAGCATAGTTTTCCTGGAGAGGTGGTCTAATCTGTCGATCAGGTCCCCTTTGTTCCCATTGATCTCTAGGATCTCTCTGTCTAATCTGAGGTGGATTTCTTCTAAAGTTTGGGTTTCTAATTTGAGGGGCAGCTTGGTTCTCCCTAGGTGGGTTCCTGTCAGTTATGGTGAGTCTCTCCATCATTTTCTCCATAGCTCTGGTGAGAGAATCTAATTTGGCATCTTATGAGGAAGCAGAAGGTTCTTCTTTGATGGTGACCCTCTTTTTTGTTCTTTGCCTGGCCCTTTTGCCAAAATATTTGCTTCTACACTGACGACACTTCTTTGCATGTCTTCCAAAGTTGTTGCATTTCTTTCCCTTAATTGATATGACATGTCGGTGTCAAAACCATTAGGGAACTTTATTAACGCCAAACCTTGTGGTGGTTTGATTTCAGTCGGGATAGCATTGTATAGATTGTTGAAACGAGTGCAGTAATCTTGCACTGTCTCTCCTTGGTTCCTTCTGATGTTCTCATACTCTGATAGAATTTGGAGAGGATTTTTATTTACCTCCTACCGGTCAAGGAAAGTCCGATGAAAGCCAGCAATATCAGTAGTGGTAGCAGTACGTAAAGATTTGAACCACTTTTTCACTTCTCTAGTTAGGCTTTGTGAAAATAATCTCATCTACACATTAGCTTCATCTACTTCCTGCAGGTCAAAGTAATCGTTCATTTTGTCAACATGTTGTTGTGCATTTAAGGGACCAATACTATCAAACTATGGGAGTCTAGTTTTATAATCTTGGGGCATGTCATGTAAAGGAGCAACCAATACCAATGGAGCATATCTTGCCACCATGATTGGTGGAGGAGGTTGAACAACAACCGGTGTGACAAGAGAGGAAAAGCCTAAAGATATAGAGGATGAAGGGCTTGGAGGAATGGAGTGACCTGGTTTAGTTTTAGCAGAAACTGCAGCAATAGTTAAAGAAGGAAGTTCGACGGACTATTGAAGATGAAGTTTGTCTAAGGCTTGACGAAGATTTGCGACTAGGTCTTTGAGCTTATCAGTCTCGGGGTGAAAACGTTGATCAACTTCAGCTCTAAGAGAAAGTATCTTAGGGGTCCTGGGCTGAAAAACAGTTTGGTCTAAGATCGTTTTACTGACAAAACTGTCGGATTTTGTCCTAAAAAGACTTGTTCGAAAGGGTATTTCAGGCTCAAGGTCTGGAAGAACAACTAACTTTTCTGGGATGGAAAAAGACCTTGGAAGTGGGTTGTTACTCCTCGAAATTTCTGCAATATTTTTCTTCCTGAGTAGTCTTTTGGGGTTATCTATTACTATTGCAGGTTCTGGGTCAGGATGAGATCTGGTAGAAATTCTTTTGGGAGCTAGAACTGTTGATTTTATTCTTCCTTTGGAGATTTTAACTATTTGTATACAAACTTTAACAACCTCTGAACATTATTTCTAGATAAGATTTAGGGTTTGCATTTCTTCCAGAATTAAAGTCGTCTTTGTTCTAGGGGAAAGAAAACAAGGGATGGAAAGTTTGTTCAGTTCTTCCCCAGTATTGTCGTCATTTATGTTATCACTCTATAAATTCCTAGAGGTTGTTGTGAGGTACGAAGAAATTTATCAGAGGTAACCTTAACCAACCGCTTCGAGACTGGGAGATAGCCATAACAGTTTCAGAGAGGGATCTCAATGTGAGTTTTAGATTTGTTTGGATTTTCAAGATTTTAGGCTAGTTAGAAAGAATATAACCGAGTTGTTTACATTGTTTTTAAATGAAATGGTTGAATAGCACTTACGCTTCCATTGGGCTATGGGGTCTGTTTCAAAAATATAGAGGTTAAAGACAGCTTTTATAAGATTCGTTTTACAAGGCGAGATAGTGCTAATGCTAGATTCTTTAAGAATAAAATGTTGTGTTATTGAAAAAGGTGACATATCAGTTAAAACAAAAAAGCATTTAAGAATTTCTTTGTTATAACATCAGAAGAAAAACATTTAAATCTATAAAAGATTAAGAACAGAGTACACAATCGCAAATTCTGCAATTTTAACTTCTTTTAAAGATTAGATTTAGAAAGACAATATGATAACTGAGAAGGAAAAAACTTTTACGCAGACAGAGTAAACTTCACCAACAATTAACACGCAGGAATCCTGTGAAACTTCTCTTTGTATTACTGGAATAACCTCTTGATAAAAATTACAACGATTAGAGCTTGCTTGGGCGTAAAGATCAACAACCCTCAATACTTCTAAGTTGGAAATATTTATAATAAAAGTTACAAACGACCCTGTCATTAATGATCAGAATGTGATAGAGTCTGAATCTAACTAACTAGCTAACAAGATGCAGAAATGTAGTAACTGATGACGATGTGTCGAATCTCTCATGCTGATTTAGGGGAAGACCGTTGGTGAGTCATTCGGATGACTTTAACTATGTTGGACGAGGCTTTACCTTTACTCAATCAATTCGCATAGCTCATCCCATCTTTGTTTGCTTGGGATGGTAACTTTCAATAGCCGACGGTAGACTTCGTCCATCTCGGTGTATTTAGCAAAAGTTGGCTTGATGAGGAAGATGTACATGATTTCGTGCTGTATGCTGAGGTCATGATGCAGAGTCTCCAAGAACGCTTTGCCCGTGATGCTTCCCTGTATCCCTGAAAACTTGGAACTGTCTTTGGCCATGGTGGCGATCTTTTGCTTGTAATCGGACAAAGTCATTAATTTATCATTTGGGACACGTAGATCAGGAAGACCCTTTTTTGTAAGGCTTCAATCTTTCTAAAAAATCTCTGAACTCCAATGTCCATGTTCTGAGCCTTTTCCTCCAACTGCAACATTAATCCCTTTTTAGTCAACACTCTTTTTACTTCGAGGATAGTCTATGTTCTGTCTTTGACTTTCAGTTCTTCCAGCTCTTCTTTGGTTTTCGATTTCAGAAACTTAATGATCTCGTTGGCTGTCGAGGGCATCTCACCCAGCGTTGTTCTTATCCTTTCAATGGATTGCCTACTCTTTAACACCAGATCATGTTGCTCGAACATGATTTGCACCATGGGCCAAATTTCATTTATGGATTTCGAGATATCTGTCCATATATTTTCCTTAGCCTCTGCTAATGTCTTGCCTGCGACTGTTTGTTTCTGACACTATTGTATTTCTTTCTTGAGTTTCTCTGATACTTGTCTCTCAATATTGTATCTTGTTTGGACAGAAGACTTGAGTTCCTGTAGACTTTCAATCTCCATTTTCAGCCTATTGATCTATGTTCCCTGCAGAGTCATTTCCTCCATGGACTTTGCTAGCTCCACAATTTTTTCCAGTGATATCAATGGAGCTGTTGATGGAATTTCTGCTATAGTGGTCATTGACAGAGCTGATGTACTGACTTCTACGATGGGAACAACACTCAATGGAATGACTTCCATTGGGATCGATTGTTCCTTCTCTTTCAATAACTTTTCCAACTCTGCCTCCATTTCCCTGAGCTGTGCGTTCTGCTGCATGATAAGTTTCAACAATTCTTCTTTCTCGTTTTTTGCCTCAGCTATTTCTTTAGCTTGTGAATCCTCTGTTGGTGGCAATTTCAATTGTTTTCTCAAAGATGCAATGTCAGCTTTCTTTTTCTTCACCATTTCCTCTGTTGCTTTTACATTCGAGGGATCATACCCAATCTTGAGCACCAACTCCTCTAAGGATTTTATTCGGTTATCCTTTGCAAAAGAGGATATCTTTTCCAATTTCAATTGGGTCTGAACATTGCTTAAAGACACCTGTAACTTTATTGTTGTAGAGGAAGCATGTGCCAATGTGGAGAAGACCATTTCTCCAGTCTGTCTATGCAAGTCCATCTGGTCAACTGGATGGACTTGTTTGGTGTCAAAAACGATAGTTGATCTCTTGTAATTAGTGATCTCTTTGGGTTGAGACACCTGTGCTTGGAGAAATGCCAGATGCATTCTTCCTTTCTCTGTGTCAAAGGATGACAACAATCGATGTTGTGCTGTGGAAGTTTTCTTCCAAAACTTAGAGTAGGTGTTGTTGGTCAACGTCTGGTTCTTTTTAATCATTTCATATTTTTCCAAAATGCTTAGAGGTATAGATCCTTGTGGAGTTTGGGTGGTCACAACTATCTCTATCTACTTCTTTGAAGAAGAAGTTGACACAACCTATTGTCTTCTTTCAATCACTATGGCAGAGTAGGGCTCTTCCTCACCAGACATGTGAGTAGCATGAGTGGTTTTGGGTTTCTTGTTGTATACCTGAAAATATTCTGCTAATACCTCAATGATTGAAGGTGAATCATCATTTCTTGGACTTTTTTCCTTGGGCACCTGTGGAGTGGTAGTCAGTGAAAAAGAGACTGAATGAGATTCATGTGGCTCTGTATCTACCAGAGTGTTTGCTTCCCACTTTGTCTAGTTCACATACTTTTCAATTTCTAGTTTGAGGGTGTGGGCATAGGGTGAACTTTTGTTCTTGAATCTCATCTCTGCAATGATCCCACTGGGGTCATATCGCCAAATAAAATTGGTGCTGAATTTCATTTCCTTCAATAATTTATCTGCCTCTTCCCCAACAACTCGGTTGTTGCAGATAAATGGTCCTATTTGCCCTTTGATCCTCATATACTGTTTTTTCTTCAGAGACACAAAATGGATGTCATCTTAGTTTATCATCTAACGAATATACTCCAGTGTGAATATTCGAACAGGCACATAATTGGGCAACTTGTATGGAGCTAGTTCACACCCATACACTCTGATTTCTGTGTGATTCTGGTATAGAAACCAGTCCCCAGTCTTTGCAAGATCCAAAAGGTGCAAAACTCTTTGGATCTCCTCATTTATCCTCGGCTCGGGTCTTCCACTAATCATGCCTACAACTGGGTGATAAAACAACTCAATGAATTGTTTAAAAGTGAACTCAGTGGAGCTTATCCTGAGCAACGACGTCCATAAAGTGACTGCTTGAGGTTTTCCTTCCTTGTCCATCTTCTGCATGTGAAAGGAAAATTTGTCTGCTTGATAGAACATGAACATGTAGGCCAGTATTGAAGAATGTCGGAACATGCCTTTCGTAGGGAAATTTGCTAGCTGGTCGTGCAGGTTCTCAACCAAGAAACCGCTGTAGTCGAAATGGGTGGCGAATTTATATTCAGTAGAGAAAATGGACAGGAAACCTAAGATAGGTTCATCCACCCACTCATCTGAGAAGTAACCGAGCAAGCAACACAATGTGGAGATAATATGGTTTCCCCTTTCTGAAAATATGGAAGAATGGTAGGGAGGGTTCTTTTTAGGGAATTGGGCATCTTGAGGGAGGAAAAGCTCAAAAATTTGTGCTCTTTGGTGAAATGATAAGTTCTGATACATTTCTATCAAAATTTCAAGTGTAAGGGGAGAATGGGGTTCATCTCTGGATACCTGCATCATTTGATCGATGGCCTCGGGTGTAATTAGGAAAAAGGTTTCTCCGGTCGAAGACACTATGGTTCTCTGATCAGGGAGGTAGTGCGCTTGGCATTTGAGAGCGAATTCAGGGAAATGATAGATCTGGGTTAAAAGATACAGGGGGAAATTTGACTGCCAGAGCCCAATTTCATCGCTCTAATCAATGAAGGTGTCTTTAAACCATGACTGTAGCTCGGCAAAATCAAAATTGGACCTGGTTTCTGAAATCAAGTAGTCTTTGTTTGCTAACGGGATCCGGTCGAGATCGACCGGAGGTGGGAGAAAAGGATTTTCCTCCGCATTTGATTTTTTGCTTTTGGGCGCCATTGATTTCCACCGATACTTGCACACTGAACACACGTTAGTAGGCGAAAAACTGTGGTTGGATGAGGTGTTGCAGAGGCGAAGGAAAATGAGTCTCTGATACGCAGGGAGTGTGAATGGAATGGGAACTAATCGAAATGAGGTTTAATTTGAGTGAACGAGTATCCGTTGGACGAAAAAGGACATGTCAGATGAACAACGGGTATGTGGCCAGTCATAAATGGCCAACGGGTCGTTTAGAGCGTGAGAGGATAGAATGAAAGACGTCTGATGTGTCTTTGGTCAACGTGTAGACTGGTGATTGGGGGGCGAACGGGAAAGATATGACCTGTAATGGTTTGATGGATGGGACGTGCAGACGAGGTCATGACATGGAACTTGCAGAGGTTGGTTGTGGGATGTGATACCTCGGGATGGTGGTGGTGAGTTGTAAAAATGGTAAGCGGTAAATGTTTGGAGAGGGGGAGTTAGGATGCAATGAGGTGATGCCGCGTTGGGATGGGGCCCGCCTGGACTTTGCTTCATTCTAGACCCCACCCCCCCAGCGTTAAAGGTTGAACAGTCGTGGGGGTCTCGGATCCCTTGCTGACCGTTGATATGGGCGAAGCTAGATCAGTCGTTGATTTG
>ML778387.1:716192-730893 GCA_009831015.1 Picea engelmannii | reverse complement strand
AAGGTAGAACAGTCGGGGGGTTCCGAAATCTCCTGTGGACCGTCCGATTACACACTGATGGGATGATCGTAGATCTGAGCACACATTTTAAACATCTTTTCGGACCCCCCCCCCCACTGTTAAAGGTCGAACGATCGGGGGGTCCAGAATCTTTTCAGAGCCGTCCATTTGCGTGCTGGCAGGGGAACCATAGATCTGAGCGCACCTTTTAATTACCTTTTTGGACCCCAACCCATCGTTAAAGGTCGAACAATCGTGGGGGGGTCCAGACTCTTTTCTGATCCGTAGATTTGGGCACCCACAGCTCAGTCGTAGATCTAGGCCCGATATTTAATCTCCAGGGCGCAATTCAATATATGATGCAGAACTTAGGCTTAATGACCTTTTATGGGTTTTGTGCATTGCTTCTTTTTCTTTTTATCACCACGGGGTTAGAAAAACATTTCATCATAAAAAATCATGCATTTTTCATCTATCATCTTACATATTTTATTGAAATGAAGCTAACTACCCTATGTCCTAACCTACTCCTTTGCGCCTTTAGCCCAATTTAAACTATTGGGCTAAGAAAATACTCTACCCTGGGGTTATTTGACCAAGATTAGACTGTTTGATCCAATTTATTCACTAGCTAATCTAAATTACTTGGCTATGATTACACAGTATAGCCAATCTTATTCACTAATCCTAAATACTTAAATTCAAAAGACTTGGCCATGTTTACACTGTATGGGTCAAGTCATTATCAATTCATGGGGGTTTTATCCATTTTATTTTGTTTTTTGCCCTCTTTTATTTTTCTCATTTTTTCTTTTTCTTTTCTTTTCATTACTTTTTCTTTTCTTTTCTCTTTTCTTTTCTTTTTTCGACTGTAGCAATATCTGCAAGTCGAAAACACTAAAGGGACAAAATTACAATCAACAGTTGATCCTATAAATTATAGGGTTATAACAGTGGCTCCACCTGGGGATGGTATCCTCCTTGCGAGATGCCAAGAATCCTGCTTCTTGTTGTCTTGAAAAACTTCCTCTAAAGTTTCTTTTGTTGTCTGCCTTGCTTTATTTTGAAATTTTGATGGTATTATTCAATGTCTTAGGGCCTTCTCTGCGGGCTTCAAATACCTTAACAAAAACACCTACACCTAAAATACTCGTAAAAGAAATGATATGTACAATGGAATGGAATGGTGATCTCTCTACTGAGGTGGCAAGTAATTCTTCAACATCCTGCCATTTATAGGTCCCCCTGGCAGGTCTGATCCATTACTATTAGCAAGTAGAAAAGCATTATTTCCTCTGAAGGCCTGAATGGTGTAAGGACCCTTCCACAAGCTATCGAACTTTCCATGTTTACCTTTATCTTCATTTCTGGAGTCCCATCTCAAAACCAGATCACCCAATTCAAAGTTATCCTCTTTGGTTCTCTTGTCATAAATCTTTTTAATATTTCCCTGGATCACTTGAGTTTTGTTGTAAACTTCTTCTCTGGATTGCATTAGGTGGATCATTTGATTTATTCTTTGTTGGACATCATTTGGTTCTTCTTGTGTTTCCTGCAATAATTTCATGATTGGAACTCCTAATGAAAGGGGAAAAACTGCCTCGGTGTCGTACACCAACTGGTATGGAGACATACCAATCGATCTTTTGTTGCTTATTCTGTCAGCCCAGAGTGCGAAAACCAACTTATTATGCCATGATTTCTTGTTTTCCTGTAGTGTCTTTCTGAGAATGTTCACCAATCTTTTGTTAGAAGACTCAGCTAGCCCATTTCCCTGTGGATAATAAGTCGTTGAGTGTCCCAAAGTAATATGATATTGACTACAAAAATCTATGAGTCTTTTGGATCTGAAAGTCGCTGCATTGTCAGCTATAATTTTTCTGGGGCATCCAAAACGAGACAGAATATTAGTTTCTAAAAACTTGATTATGACAAATTCAGTAGCTTGCCTGCATGGTACAACCTCGATCCACTTGGTGAAGTAGTCAGTAGCCGTAAGGATCCATTTATGTTGGCCCGAAGAGGGAGGATGTATTTCACCAATGAAGTCTAGCCCCCATTGTTGGAAAGGAGATTCAACAAAGATGGGTTTCATTAAGAGTGGCAGAAGCTTCCTTTTACCTTCAAAAATCTGACACTTGTGGCAAGAAGTAACCTTCTGGTGGACATCAGCAAATAGAGTAGGCTAGTAAAAGCCAGCTCTCAGAATCTTGTTAGCTGTGGTCTTCCAGCTCAGGTGCCCACCACAGTCTCCTGCATGAAAATCTTGAAGAACTTTGTCATCTTCATCTTTTAACAAGCAATTAAGAGAGATACCACCAAGATCTTTCCAATAGAGATTGCCTTCCAAAATACAAAATTTCAATGCTTTCAATTTAATAAATCTAGCTTTGGTCTTAGTCAAACCTAGAGGAGCCTGTAAATTGTGGAGTACAAAAATAAGGTCTACGTACCAAGGGGTGTTTAAGAATGCCTCTTTTATGTTTGGAGTCGCCTGCTCTTTCAGTCCTTTTACTGCAGCCAAAAAGTTAATATCTAAAGCATGAAAATTAGACTCAGCCATTAGTTTGGCCAAACCCTGTCCTTTGATCAATTTAGTAGGTTTTATTTCAATGTCGTATTCCAGAATAACCGCAATCCATTTTCCTCTTCTGCCATCCCGATTATCCTGGGTCAGGATATCCTACTGACCCAGTGAAAAAAAAAAAAAAAGACTGAAGGAGATTTTCACTGATAGTCAGTGAAAAAGAGATTGAAGGAGATTCATGTGGCTCTGTATCTACCAGAGTGTTTTTTTCCCACTCTGTCTGGTTCACATACTTTTCAATTTCTAGTTTGAGGGTGTGGGCATAAGGTGAACTTTTGTTCTTGGGTCGCATCTCTGCAATGAGCCCACTGGGGTCATATCACCAAATAAAACTTGTGTTGAATTTCATTTCCTTCAATAATTTATCTACCTCTTCCCCAACAGCTCGGTTGTTGCATATAAATGGTCCTATTTTCTCTTTGATCCTCATCTGCTATTTTTTCTTCAGAGACACAAAATGGATGTCATCTGAGTTTATCATCTGACGAATATACTCCAGTGCAAATATTTGAACAGGCACATAATTGGGCAACTTGTATGGAGCTAGTTCACACCCATACACTCTGATTTCTGTGTGATTCTGGTATAGAAACCAGTGCCCAGTCTTTGCGAGATCCGAAAGGTGCATAACTCTTTGGATATCCTCATTTATCCTCGGCTTAGGTCTTCCACTAAGCATGCCTACAACTGGGTGATAAAACAACTCAATGAATTGTTTAAAAGTGAACTCAGTGGAGCTTCTCCTAAGCAACGACGTCCATAAAGTGACTGCTTGATGTTTTCCTTCCTTATCCATCTTCTGCATGTGAAAGGAAAATTTGTCTGCTTGATAGAACATGAACATGTAGGCTAGTATTGAAGAATACCGGAACATGCCTTTTGTAGGGAAATTTTCCAGCTGGTCATGCAGGTTCTCGGCCAAGAAACCATCGTAGTTGAAATGGGTGGCGACTTTCTCTTCAACAGAGAAAATGGACAGGAAACCTAAGATAGGTTCATCCACCCACTCATTTGAGAAGTAACCGAGCAAGCAACATAGTGTGGAGATAATCTGGTTTTCCCTTTCAGAAAATATGGAAGAATGCTAGGGAGGATTCGTTTTAGGGAATTGAGTGTCTTGAGGGAGGAAAAGATCAAATATTTGTGGTCTTTGGGGAAATGATAAGTTCTGATACATTTCTGTCAGAATTTTAATTGTAAGGGGAGAACGGGGTTCGGCTCTAGGTACCTGCATCATTTGATCAATGGCCTCAGGTGTAATTAGGAAAAAGGTTTCTCTGGTTGAAGACACTATGGTTCTCTGATCAGGGAGGTAGTGTGCTTGGCATTTGAGAGCGAATTCGGGGAAATGATAGATCTAGGGAAAAAGATACAGGGGGGAATTTGACTGCCAGAGGCCAATTTCATCGCTCTGATCGATGAAGGTGTCTTTAAACCATGACTGTAGCTCAGCAAAATCAAAATCGGACCTAGTTTCTGAAATCCAGTAGTCTTTGTCTGCTAACGGGATTTGGTCAAGATCGACCGGAGGTGGGAGAAAAGGATTTTCCTCCGCATTTGATTTTTTTCTTTTGGGCGCCATTGATTTCCACCGATACTTGCACAGTGAACACACGTTAGTAGGCGAAAAAGTGTGGTTGTATGAGGTGTTGTAGAGGTGAAGGAAAATGAGTCTTTGATATGCAGGGAGTGTGAATGGAATGGGAACTGAATGAAACTGGGTTGAATTTGAGTGAACGGGTATCCGTTGGGCGAAAAAGGACAGGTCAGATGAACAACGGGTATGTAGCCAGTCATAAATGGTCAACGGGTCGTTTAGAGCATGAGAGGGCAGGATGAAAGATGTCTAATGTGTGTCTCTGGTCGACATGTAGACTGGTGATTGGGGGGCGAACGGGAAATATATGACCTGTAACGGTTTGATGGATGGGACATGTTGACGGGGTCGTGACATGGAACTTGCAGAGGGTGGTTGTGGGATGTGATACCTCGAGATGGTGGTGGTGAGTTGTAAAAATGGTATGCGGTAAATGTTTGGAGAGGGGGAGTTAGGATGCAATGAGGTGATGCCACGTTGGGATGGGGCCCGCCTGGACTTTGCTTCATTCTGTACCCCCCCCCCCACCGTTAAAGGTTGAACGGTCGGGGGGTCCGGGTTCCCTTGCTGACCGTTGATCTGGGCGAAGCTGGATCAGCCGTTGATTTGGGCGTGTTCTTTAAACATCAAGTCGTACCCCCCACCCCCCCTCACTGTTAAAGGTAGAACGGTCGAGGGGGTCTAGAATCTCCTGTGGACCATCCGATTACGTGTTGATGGGATGACCGTAGATCTGAGTGCACATTTAAACATATTTTCGGACTGTCCCCCGCCCCCGCCCCCACCGTTAAAGGTCGAACGATCGGGGGGGGGGGGTCTGGAATCGTTTCAGAATCGTCCATTTGTGCGCTGGAGGGGGAACCGTAGATCTGAGCACACCTTTTAATTACCTTTTCGAACCCCCCCCGTCGTTAAAGGTCGAACAATCGGGGGGGGTCTAGACTCTTTTCTGATTCGTAGATCTGGGCGCCCACAGCTCAGTTGTAGATCTAGGCATGATCTTTAATCTCCAGGGTGAAATTCAATATATGATGCAGAACTTAGGCTTAATGACTTTTTATGGGTTTTGTGCACTGCTTCTTTTTCTTTTTATCACCATGGGGTTAGAAAAACATTTCATCATAAAAAATCATGCATTTTTCATCGATCATCTTACATATTTTATTGAAAGTAAGCTAACTAACCTATGTCCTAACCTACTCCTTTGCGCCTTTATCCCAGTTTAAACTGTTGGGATAAGAAAATACTCTATCCTGGGGTTATTTGACCAAGATTAGACTGTTTGATCAAATTTATTCTCTAGCTAATCTAAATAACTTGGCTATGATTAGACAGTATAGCCAATCTTATTCACTAATCCTAAATACTTAAATTCAAAAGACTTGTCCATGTTTACACTGTATGGGTCAAGTCATTATCAATTCATGGGGCTTTTATCCATTTTATTTTGTTTTTGCCCTATTTTATTTTTCTAATTTTTTATTTTTCTTTTCTTTTCTCTTTTCTTTTCTTTTTTCGACTGCAGCAATATCTGCAAGTCAAAAACACTAAAGGGACAAAATTGCAATCAACAATTGATCCTATAAATTATAGGGTTATAACAGGTTTGAAAGGCTAAGTATAATAGTCCCCCTCACAAGTCACCACCGATCAGAAAGTCTCAGCTAATTAGCCAATAAAGATCAGTAATAACCAAGAAAGTGTACCTACCCGAGGCAAAGCAACAAGGGAACTATACATGTGCAAGATCACTTGCTTGTTAGTACTTCATATAAAAGACTTTCTGATGATAAGAAATTGACCAATAATATTGATGAAGTAAATCAATGTTTGCAATAGCAATGATTACAATATGTATCACTTCTTAATAAATGTTGATGAAGCTTCACAATAAGCAAATGTCAATTTATCATCAAAGTAACAATACTAGAAGCAAAGCTTTAGCCAATCACTCAATTGCTTTAAAGATAAATAAATGATGCATAGAGATATTTATAACATGAATAGAGGACGAAAACAATAGAGTTAGTAAATAATAGTCTAAACTAGGGTAAATGATTAGTAGTTGTTCAAAGTATTGGATGTGTGTATGATCAAGGTACTCAACATAGAAGGTCTAGATCAGTGCATTCATAGGGAAAATGGAGTCAAAAAGGCTGCAAAAAGTTGAAGGGTCGTGATATTAGTGATAAGGCTAAAGACTAGGGGGTTAAATGTTGAAGTGTTGCTAAGTCAAGGCCTCAACAATGAAACCCTAGGGGAGAAAGGCTCACTAAGGTGTAGAAACCCTAGGCCTCAGTGCTTTCTCCTCCTTCTTTAGCTTATTGGCAAGATGAAAACGGTTGGCTTGAGTAAAAAATGATAGGGCTAAAGACAAGAGAGTTTGAAGATAAAGTGTTGCTACGACAAGGCTTCATCACTCAAACACTAGGGGAAAACGACTCACCAAGGTGTAGAAACCCTAGGCCTTGATGCGTTTTCCTCCTTCTTAGCTCAACAACAAGGATAAAACGACTAGGATAGAAGAATAGAGGTAGAGTGTTGCTATGGCAAGGTTGTATCTAACTTCAGCAAATCAAATGGCTCTTAACTTAGTAGGGACATGAGACAAAGACACCAACATGTGCTTGTCACCTAGGGTTTAATCCAACAAATTATAATAAAAAAATGCAAGTAAACAATACCATAACCATTCAATAAAGAAGTGTTTTGCAAAAATTCACTTACATCCACCAAGCATTCATGTAGCCAAATCCTAATTGTAAACATTCCACCAAGAAAATTTGCCAAAACTCACCAAAAGAGGTCTCCTTCAACAAGTGCGCCACAATTTCAGACAAAACCTTAATGAGGGGCCGAAAATTTCAGACCTCACCAAGTGGTGAGTGAAAGATCATAAAAATTAGAGAGTTTTAGCTCTCTATTTATACAATAGCAAGTGACCTTAATTTAATTTAGGTCACTAAAAGGACGACAAGGCCAAAATACCAAATAATATTGTTTTTACATCAAAAGTCATAAATGAAACCCTAATCAAGAAAACGTAAGACGTCATGCCCCTTATAGGGTGAAATTATCCCCTTTTAGGGCAGCACAGGCCTCCTGGAGAAAAACGTTAGCCCTCCTTGGGCCTCTCCAAGCTGCCACACGTGCCACACTGTCATAATTGCCTCTCCAAAACGTCCATAAACTTGGATGATGTCATGGGCATCCTGGGTGACGTCTTGGGCCATCCAAGGCCAATGGTCCAGTGGAGAGGGCACAACCCCCCTAGGTAAGGCTCTGCCAGGGTGCCTTTGTGGAACATCCTCTTCTTCTTTGGTGCAAACCCCTCTGTCCAGTCTCTGCCCCCTGTTAGGCTCTCAACATCCATCTGATGGGCTATTTAGCCCCATGGAGGTCTGAACTAATCATCTTCCCATGTTTACCTGTCCAATATGGTACATGTTTGTTAGGTATGATCCTACACATCAATAGATACACCCTCCATGGGCTCATAAGTCACAAGGATCATAGAAATGTCAATCACATCCAATCATCAATTTTATTAAACATGTGCATAAAACTCCTTTTACCCAGACAAGTGATCAAATACATTATACAAATCTGCAAGGCAAGTTTGGAGAAGGTGACAGGGCGTCCTATTGGGCTAGTGTCCACTGGAAAAGGGAAGTTTCTGGAAGTGATCATATCCAAGTCATGTAAATGGGTGAGGTGGATAAGGGATGTCCTGACAAGGGGTGCGATGATAGCATGAAAATGAAAAGCTTACTTGTGGGTGGGTGCCTTTGTAGAAGGCGAGTTGCACCTGTCCTGGATGAAAATGTTTCCAATCCCATTCATGCATTTTATTCTTTTATTCTTTATTTCTTTTTCTTTCAAGAAGCTAATAAGGGGACACTGCCCTGGCGCGGTGACCAGTGGTGGCAATGTTACCCACAAGCACTTTCATGGAAATGAGAAGGTTGGCTCGTGATGAGACCCCCTTTCTCTTGGCCAAGCAACCAAGAGCCACTACCCTGGCGTGGTAACCAGCTACTAGTAGTGTCATACCACTAGGTACCCATGGACCTAATATGCTGGCTCATGATGAGATCCCTTATCCTCTAACTGGATTTTGTTTTATATTTTTATGGGTCCCTCTTGTTTCTTGTTGAGAAGTTTTTTACTGCTTTTTCAGGGATCCCTGGGCGAAGCATCTCGAGGTTTTATTATAGGCTTTTATCTCTTGCCAGCTTGTTTTTACCTTATGGGCCTTTAGCCCCTTCTTCCCACAAGGCAAGGTGCAACCCTTAAATGACTGGCCAACCCAATGCCCAGACCAATGTAATGGCATGGATGAGCGGGAAGTAAGATGGAAAATGATAAGTATGACGGGAGTGGATGATGACTTTTCATGGATCCCCCTAGTGGCAACTCAAAACCTATGGGCACAGGCTTACTAGGGCATCATGTCATTCCCCCCAGACATGATCAAGTGGATAAGTATAAGATCCAAACACCCGTTAGGAACAAAAAGAACTAGATACACATATTCAAAGGTTTTGAGGATCAGAGTGACACATACCATGATACCTAGACTCATTACCTCATGGAGCAAGAACCATCTCAGATATAGGACCAAGACGAGGTGATGGATGTTGTTGTTGCTGAGAAAGTGGAGGCGCTGAAAGGAAGAAAATATGGGCCCTCTAGGGCCATGCTCAAATCGATCTGTCTCTCGGTACTCCATGTTTAGGACATGTGGGCTTCGAGACATAATCTCCTTAATTATCCCTAAAAGTGGGGGATAACATCTGTCTCCAACTCGGGGACATGTGGTCACCATAGAGCGCATGAGAACCTCAACATCTCTGGAATAACCTGTAACCTGCTTGATCTCAATTGCAACTATCAGTAATCATTTGGGGTGGTGATATAACCCCCAACTCATATGTGTAAAACTGAAAGCAAACATATGTGCAAGTGTGAAAGCAACTACTCTAGCATGCAATGTGAATGGTATATACAATGAATGCAAATGCCTACTTACTTGTACTTACCTATTGGTTGGATGTTAGGTGTAGTCAAACGACCAGTGAAACCAATCCAGTAATGTCCCACAATACCTGCCTTTGTGCTTCATCATGAACCACAATAGTGACAAGTTAAGCACAAAAATAACATGGGTTAAAGAATGTATAGTATCGTTGGAAATCATAAATTCTAACTCATGGAGGCGGGTGGGAGGGATAAAATCATGCCAAGTCAATCTTTGAGGAAAGTGGTCAATCCACTTTAGGAAGGGATTGTGAAAAGTCAAAGGTTCAGAAAACCGACTCATAAGGTTTGAAAGTTGGCTACCTAGGACATCCTCATAATCTAAAATCCTAGAAGGGATTGACAAGTATCTAGAAGATGACTGACAAACTGCTAAAGGAAGGTTGAAAAGTTGAGATAACTGGCTCATTCTTGAAGTATTCAACCAACCCTTGGACTCAATGGTTTGCCCCAGAGGAAACTCAATACGAAAAACATATCTCCCAACTACACCTCTAGAGACACAACAAAGTAAAGTAATCAGAGGTGGTTGGAGAAAGATGTCACAAGAGTCCTTCTTCAGGCAAACAATGTTCTTACTCCTATCAATACCTGAGCACAATGGTGGTTGATAATCTTCTTCATGGAATGAATCCAAGTGCTCAGAGGAGTGATCATTAGAACCCTCAAGGTAAGACTGAAAATCATCAGGGAGACAAGGCACTAGGTCATACTTGGGTGTCTGAAAAGTATGGATAAAAATATCATCTCCCTATTGCCACTGATCAAAATCAAAAGCATTATGTAGTGATAACTGTGAAGGCAACACTCGGAAATGATTCTCAGTGTCGTAAATGGGGTCCATATCCAAACCAACTACATCCCATTTACGTCTCCCAACATGTATGAGCTCATCAATATCAACTATGTCAGTATCAATATCATAACATCGAGAATTCAAAACATTCAAAGGCTCATCAATCTCCTCCTCATTTCCCAAATCATAAAGTAGAAAATCATCAAAATCCCAGAGAGGAGGGTAACTTAATGTTTCTTCTTGTGTAGGAGCTTTTAGGAATTGGGTGTTTTCAACATGATCATTATTTCATCCTCATGAATTGCCCCTTCGTCTTCAATTGTACAGCAAGGAACATCTACTTCGTTCGAGGAATCAATTTCTCCTTCACTTTCTGAATCATGGAACAAGGTGTCATTGGAATCCTGAAAAGGAAAGAAACTAACATCATCGTCTTTTTGTTCTGCAGGAGGAAATGGCTTGTGGACGGCTTCATCAAAGGGAGGAGTGCGGGTTGATACTTCATCATTTTTCTTAGGTTCCAGCTCCTCAACTGTGTTTTCAATAGTCTTATGTTGATCCATGGTTTGTTCCTGTAACACCCTGTTTCCCCCAGTCTGTAAAAATAACTATACTGGCCAAGTATTGTGACAAACTCAGAAATGTGAATGTGATGTGAATGGACCTTGTGACAAAGGTCGATGAATGTGAATAATATTATGAATATATATATTGCAGGACTACTGAGAGGGGATGTGTTTAAAAAGAGACCACGATGGTTGAAGAAAGGTGGTGTTAACTTCCACCGAAACCAATAGCGTATTTGGACTTCATTGGTCTGGAGAACCAAGAGAGGCTCGTTGGCCCCGAATTAAATGACTCACCAGGTTGGTAGGTAAATGGCTCCTCGTGAGTAATGAGGGATGGGGGTGAATCGCCCATCCGTAGAGTCCTCAGACTTGACCACTGCGAGGAAAATCGTGCCACACGCAACCTCGCTGAAAGGAGAAAAGGCAAGAAGAGTGGGCGATCAAGGGGGCAGACGCGAGGGAAAGAAGAAGGAAGAACTCTGGAAAAATACAGAGTGAGTGATAGCGGAGAAGAAGGAGAGTAACCTTCGTTCTCAGTCACTGGCAAACAAAGACTCAGTGTCGCAGCATCGTGGTCTCATCTCGGGGGTGGCTAGTGGTAAATCCGTTGGGAGTCGCTGAGCCTACGGTTGGGTGGAAACGAGCACCCCTCTCAGCAGTTGCAATCACATCGGGTGTTATTTCTGATAAGTGTTTTACATCTTGCATCTTGAAATTTATATGCTGACATGTATGCTCATAGTCTGTGCAATTTATGAATGGTTTGAGTATAAGACTGTCTGTGTGGTGTTTGATTCATAAATGGTGGTTGCATGCTTATAATGGAAAGACTACGTAAGGCTTATGTTTTATAAATCGCTATTTATATGCATACCGATCTAATTCAGACTTCAATTCTGTTCTCGGGAAATCTGTACCCTTATCCGTCTCAGGTAATACCCTGGATAGATCTCCCCATAGAGACACCCTTCTTGGAAATCTCAACAAGAACCTGGAAAAGGATTTGAAGGTGCAAGTCTTAGTAACCCTGTACGAGGAAGATTGATCCTCTTGAAATCCTGAAATGGAAGCATAGGGATAAGTATCGATTGACGGATGAGATCCTGTCGGAATATCTGTGGTCATTCACGACCATTAGATTGGAGGAAGAAACGATGACGTTAAATGCCTTAACCCCTTTTCCTTTATCTTCATGAATAGCGAAGAAATCAGGACCGTAGATCCCCAAGCTCCGTGGGAGTATCTGGACCGTTGGTTTTTCCACGTCCAGGGAGCAGTGGGAGAGTGCATAGCACGGGACAGATCTGAACCGTCAGATCTTAGTTAGAAAACCCGACAGTCGTTGGATCTGTCAGGAGACGCATGAGGGTTAAGCCCTCATGAACAGAGGCGAAAGTCCCGAAAGAGAAGTTGGTATCGGGATTTCGGACTTCGAGATTCTGGAAGTCCTGATGACGAGAGTTCGAGAAACTTCACAATGAAAGTCCCGAAATAGATCTGAGCCATCCATTCGTGGAGGACAGGTGGCGGAGATCGAGAGTCCATCGGTATTTCGGATACCAAGGATTCAAATTGATAGAGGATCTGTGTCACTGGGGGTCGCAAGTCGCGAACTCGCAAAACGATGAGGACCGTCCATCTGAGGGAGGACATGTGGCTGCAATCCAGGATTTTGGGAGAGTCCCGAAAGGAAGAGTCCATTAGGATTTCGCAAATCGGGAATTCGGGAGTCTCGTTGACAAGAGGTCGGGCTCTCGTATTCATAAATCCCAAAAGAGATAGGACGGAGGTCTTATGAGGAATGGTCACCTGGATTAGGGCATAGCCAGGAGGGCTAATGTGACAAAGGCCATTCCGGAGAATTGTAAATCGGGAATTCGGAAGTCCCGTTGACAAGAGGTCGGGGTCTCGTATTGATAAGTCCTGAAGGGAATAAGACTGCGGTCTTATGAGAAGTGGTCATATGGACCAAGGCATAGCCCAGAGGACTAATCACTGATCGAAGCCTCTTCGACATTTCAACATTTCGGGGTTTACAGAGTTGAAAGACTCGACTCGCTTATACCGCTGAGTCGCGAAATGTGAAAAGGCGCCTAGTTGTTTGGCCTGTGATCATGATCAACGATCACACGGAGGTGGGAAAAAGGGAAAATCTAGCCTGTGCTAAGCCCCGTAGGATTTTGGGGATTCTGTCCCTCGAGAAAAGGCGAAAAATTTATTATGCCGCAGCGGGTGTGTGACAAATTGGTATCAGAGCATGGTTACAACACTTGGTCTGCTTGGGCTCATGAACGAGTTGCGCAGAAGCTCCGTTCGGAACACTCCTAAAAAGAGTAACCCCCCTATCTTAACCTTCCTAATCAAAAGACGAAGTTAAGAATGAAAAACCCCTATTGTGTGTGTACATGTGAAAATATGAATTATGTATTGGTTATAAATAAATATAAATATTGACTAACAACCAGTGTTTTTCCCTTTTTCACACAAGCGGAAGATCAACCGCGGGAAATTATCAACGCATAGTATGGTGACTCACCATGAAGTGGGAGAGGGCTCCCACAATAGAGACGAAGAGTCTGACGAAAGGAGGGCAGTAGGGACCCCTCCAGGTCTAGCTGAGACTGTGAGGAGCCTCATGGTCAAATTATAAAGTTGTAAGGTTGACAATGAAAGGATGATGAAAGAACAAGAAAAACAAACAGAAATTAACACAGTTTTACTGCAGAGTTTATCCGATCTACAAAGACAAATGCAGCATGAACCTGAAACTCAAAAACATGGTCATATTAGTGGCCACACTGAGAGGAGCACCTCGAAAAAGGTCCACCCCAGAGGTAAAGGACAAGTGTCGGATGATTCCCCTGAGCAGGAAGCTGGCGATTCAGAGGGCTCTTCTAGTAGTAGAACCAGTTCCTATTCCCGAAAGAAACAGAAGAAGCAAAAGTCTTCCAAAGGTCATAAATTCGAAGAATTCAGAAAATCCAAACCACCCTCCTTCGACGGTGAAATAAAGAAGGGAGAGGAGGCAGAGGCCTGGCTGCTTGGACTAAAGAAGTATTTCAGAGTCCATGACTTTTCAGAAAATATGAGGGCCCAAGTGGCCACCTTCAACTTGAATGGAAAGGCTTCCATTTGGTGGGAAAACCTTAAGAATGTGAAAGGGGTTCGCGAAGAGAACCTGTCTTGGGAACGGTTTGAGAAATACTTCCGGAAGAAGTATCTATCGAAAAAATATTTCGACGAAAAGATATTTCGACGAAAAGACTAAAGAGTTTTATGAACTCAAATTGGGACAACTCACTATAGAAGAATATGTCAACAAATTCCTCGATTTGTTGAGGTATGTACCCTATATAAAAGCGGAAAAGGAAAAGGTGCAACGCTTCATCAGTGGACTACCTAAGGACTATCAGAACATAATTGAATTTGATGAGCCAAAGACTCTAGAAGGCACTATTCGAAAGGCGACCTATTGTCATGAATAGTTTGGGCATCGAGCAGAACCTCGCGAAGGATGGAAATAGAAGAATAGTTCAAGATTTCAAAAAAGGGGAATTAAATCCCCAGGATTTAAGAACTATAAGAAGAACCCAAGAATGAGCTTCCCAGCTCGGAGTATGCACCAGCAGAATTTTCCCTCCTTGAGCGGAAATAAAACTTCTGGACCCATATCAATGAAAACTGATAACCCAAAGAGATAACCTTTGAAATGTTGGGGTTGCGGGGAAGAACATCTATTGAGAGACTGTCCACACCGACAACAGAATAGTCGAAGGATTTATAACATCAAAGAAGCTACTACCGTCAATGATGTGGCCAAGAGTGAGCCACAAATTTATGCAGCCTTGGATAATAACCAAGCCGACCACCAAGCTTCAGTAGTGGAAATAGAAGGTATGATTTCCAACCATCTAGTGTCTGTTTTAACTGACCCTGGTTCAAATTTGAGTTATATAGCCCCTAAAGTTCTTGATAAGTGTAAACTATAGCCACAAAAACATACCAAGCCATGGTTGGTATAGTTAGCCACTGGCACCAAAAGAAGGGTAGCAGAGGTTATACCAGCCTGCCAATTGATGTTGGGTAGATTCCCCACCCAAACAACCCTTAAC
>ML778387.1:695828-715240 GCA_009831015.1 Picea engelmannii | reverse complement strand
TATAGGAGATTTATAAAAGGATTCTCCAAGATTGGTTGTCCAATCACTGCCCTCCAGAAGAAGGGGACAAAATTCTTGTGGACACAGAAATGTGAAGAAAGATTTCAAACCCTGAAACATCTACTGACCCATGCACCCGTGCTAAAGATCGTCAATCCAAAAGCTGACTTCCTCGTGTGCACAGATGCTTGTAAGGAAGGGCTCGAAGGAGTCCTTATGCAGGAAGGAAGTGTGATCTGCTATGAATCCCGGAAATTGAACGAGCATGAAGTCAACTATGTCACCCATGATTTAGAGCTAGCTGCCATAGTGCATGCCTTGAAAATGTGGAGGCATTACCTCCTAGGAAGAAAGTTTGTACTTATGACAGATCATTGTGGATTGCGATACATGTTTGATCAACCAAAGCTCAATGCTAGGCAAGCTAGGTGGATGTCCCTCCTTAGTGAGTTTGATTTCGAAATCAAACACATTAAAGGAAAGGAAAATAGGGTGGTCGATGCCCTTAGCAGAAGTATGAAAACAATTCACCTGGCAGCGGTGAGCACCTGTGAGACATATGTCAAAGAAAGAGTTAGAAATGCACAAGAAACAGATCCCTTCGTCCAGACCGTGATCATGTACCTACAGCAAGAACCCGCCGGAGTAAAATATGAAGGCTACCAGATGACCAAAGGAGGTCTTCTCACATACAGAAGCAGATTGTATATTCCAAATTATGACGACTTGAAGAGATTTCATACTTGATGAACTACATAAAAGACCCTATTCTGGTCATCCAGGATACCAGAAGATGATCACGGCTACCAGGAAACAATTCTATTGGCCTAGAATGAAGAAATATGTAGCCGAGTACTTGGCCAAATGCATAGAGTGCCAACAGGTTAAAGCAGAACACCGACACCCAGCAGGATTATTACAACCTCTACCAATCCCAGAATGGAAATGGAAAACCATCTCCATGGATTTCATCACCGGATTACCAACATCAACCAAACAGAACGATGCCATTATGGTAGTGGTGGATAAATTGAGCAAGTCTGTCCATTTCATCCCTGTCAAATCCACTTGCAAAGAAATCGATATCGCCCAGGTATTCATGCAGGAGATATTCAGACTGCATGGTATGCCGAAAGAGATCATGTCTGACAGAGACACGAAAAAATTTACTTCTAACTTTTGGAAATCATTGATGGTTGGCTTAGAAATCAAATTGTTGTTTAGCACCACCTATCACCCTCAAACCGACAGACAAACAGAAAGAGTGAACCAAATACTTGAAGACATGCTAAGAATGCATGTAATGCATCAACCCAAGAAGTGGGAAGACTACCTGCCATTGGTAGAATTCGCCTACAACAACGACTACTAAGCATCCTTAAAGATGAGTCCCTTCGAAGTCCTCTATGGTAGACCGTGTAACACTCCAGTCAGCTGGAGTAATCCCATAAACATGATTTCTTTTGGACCTGACATGTTGAAAGAAATGGAACAACAAGTGACTTAGATAAAACAAAACCTGAAGGTCGCTCAGAACCAACAGAAAAGTTATGCCGACCAAAAGAGAACTCCAAGAGAGTTCAAAATGGGAGATCATGTATATCTCAGGGTTAGGCCCAGGAAAAGTCCCCTGAAAATGGGAGCTTGTGCCAAGTTGGCACCTCGGTATTGTGGACCCTTTGAGGTTCTAGATAGAGTGGGACCTGTAGCCTATAGGCTAGCACTTCCTCCCACAGTCAAAGCACATAATGTTTTCCATGTCTCATTATTGAAGAAATATGTACATGATGCTAACCATATAATTGATTGGTCTGTGATTCAGGTGGAACCAGAGGGAGAGTTTCTACCAGAACCTCAATGCATACTGGACAGAAAGGAAACCTCGCTCCGGAACCGAACCATTGCACAGGTCAAGGTGCAGTGGAAACATTTTGGCCCAGATGAGGCTACATGGAAAATAGAGGATGCCATGAAACAGACATATCCGATTTTGTTTACACCTGTACATGCATGTCAAGTTGATAGATAGAACATCGAGGATGATGTTCCTTTAAGGGGGACGGAATTGTAACACCATGTTTCCCCCAGTCTGTAAAAATAACTATACTGGCCAAGTATTGTGGCAAACTCAGAAATGTGAATGTGTGATGTGAATGGACCTTGTGAAAAAGGTCAATGAATGTGAATAATATTATGAATATATATATTGCAGGACTGCTGAGAGGGGATGTGCTGAAAAAGAGACCACGATGGCTGAAGAAAGGTGGTGGAAGGCACCTGGAAAGGTGGCGTTAACTTCCACCGAAACCAATACCGTATTTGGACTTCACTGGCCCGGAGAACCAAGAGCGGCTCGCTGGGCCCGAATTAAATGACTCGCCAGGTTGGTAGGTAAATGGCTCCTCGTGAGTAATGAGGGATGTAGGTGAACCGCCCATCCGTAGAGTCCTCAGACCTGACCACCGCGAGGAAAATTGTGCCACACGCAACCTCGCCGAAATGAGAAAAGGCAGGAAAATTGGGCAATCAAGGGGGAAGACGCGAGGGAAAGAAGAAGGAAGAACTCTGGAAAAATAAAGAGTGAGTGATAGCGGAGAAGAAGGAGAGTAACCTTCGTTCTCGGTCACTGGCAAACAGAGACTCAGTCTCGCAACATCGTGGTCTCAGCTCGGGGGTGGCTAGTGGTAAATCCGTTGGGAGTCGTTGAGCCTACGGTTGGGTGGAAACGAGCACCCCTCTCAGCAGTTGCAATAACATCGGGTGTTATTTCTGATAAGTGTTTTACATCTTGCATCTTGAAATTTATATGCTAACATGTATGCTCATAGTCTGTGCAATTTATGAATGGTTTGAGTATAAGATTGCCTGTGTGGTGTTTGATTCAGAAATGGTGGTTGCATGCTTATAATGGAAAGACTACGTAAGGCTTATGTTTTATAAATCGTTATTTATATGCATATTGATCTAATTCAGACTTCAAGTCTGTTCTCGGGAAATCTATACCTTTATCTGTCTCAAGAAATACCCTAGATAGATCTCCCCATAGAGACACCCTTCTTGGAAACCTCACCAAGAACCTGGAAAAGGATTTGAAGGCACAAGTCTTAGTAACCCTGTACGAGGAAGATTGATCCTCTTGAAATCCCGAAATGGCAGCATAGGGATAAGTATCGATTGATGGACGAGATCCTGTCGGAATATCTGCGGGCATTCACGACCGTTGGATTGGAGGAAGAAACGATGGCGTTAAATGCCTTAACCCCTTTTCCTTTATCTTCGTGAGTAGCGAAGAAATCGGGACCGTAGATCCCCAAGGTCTGTGGGAGTATCTAGACCGTTGGTTTTTCCACATCCAGGGAGCAGTGGGAGAGTGCACAGTGCGGGACAGATCTGAACCATCAGATCTTAGTTAGAAAACTCGACAATCGTTGGATCTGTCTGGAGATGCATGAGGGTTAAGCCCTCGTGAACAGAGGCGAAAGTCCCAAAAGAGGAGTTGGTATCGGGATTTCAGACTTCGGGATTCCGGAAGTCCTGATGATGAGAGAACGAGAAACTTCACAATGAAAGTCCCGAAATAGATTTGAGTCGTCCATTTGTGGAGGACACGTGGCGGAGATCGAGAGTCCATCGATATTTCGGATACTGGGGATTCGAATTGATAAAGGATCTGTGTCACTGGGGTTCGCAAGTCGCGAAATCGTGAAACAACGAGGACTGTCCATCTGAGGGAGGACATGTGGCTGCAATCCAGGATTTCGGGAGAGTCCCGAAAGGAAGAGTCCATCGGGATTTCGCAAATCGGGAATTCGGGGGTCCCGTTGACAAGAGGTCGGGATCTCGTATTCATAAATCCCGAAAGAGATAGGACGAAGGTCTTATGAGGAATGGTCACCTGGATTAGGGCATAGCCAGGAGGGCTAATGTGACAAAGGCCATTCTGGGGAATCGGAAATTGGGAATTCATAAGTCCCATTGACAAGAGGTCGGGCTCTCGTATTGATAAGTCCCGAAGGGAATAAGACTGCGGTCTTATGAGAAGTGGTCATATGGACCAAGGCATAGCCCAGAGGGCTAATTGCTGATTGAAGCCTCTTCGACATTTCGACATTTCGAGGTTTGCAGAGTTGAAAGACTCGACTCGCTTATACCGTTGAGTCGCGAAATGTGAAAAGGTGCCTAGTTGTTTGTCCTGTGATCATGATCAACGATCACACGGAGGTGGGAAAAGGGAAAAATCTAGCTTGTGCTAAGCCCTGTAGGATTTCGGGGATTCTGTCCCTCGAGAAAAGGTGAAAAAATTATTATGCCGTAGCGGGTGTGTGACAACTCCCCTTCTTGGAAATCAAAAAATAAAGTTCTCAAGGGCAACCAAACTTTCCATACTAAGGGTTCCTGAGGTAAAGAGGTATCTTATCTCGGATAAGGAGATGTTCTCCTCGATTCTTGCAGCCATGTTGTGAGATTCATTGAGCATCTTTGGGCCCCTCTTACTAAGGGGAAAACCCAGATGTGCCAAAAGTGAACGAGTATAGAGATGGACAAGGTACTTCTCTTCAGGATGATGATTTTCAGGAATTTGATACAGCATGTTCTCAAACCTATCTTGGAAATCTCTGACAATTTCATCCTCATCTTGATTTATATGCTCAAGTCTTTCTATTAGTACTAGGATGTCTTCCAACTGAATACCCCATCTCCCAAGAAAGGTTTCTTCAAATTGTTCCATAGTTGTGATGTTGGCATCGGGGAGGTTGTCATACCACTCTCTAGCATTGCAATAAAAACTGGCAGAGAAAAGTTTCATGACCAAGTCGTCAACATCATCAGTGATAGGGTAGGATAGGAAGAAATTCCAGAAGTTTCTCATGTGATAGTCAGCTCTCTCCCTATCACCACTAGTGAATCTAGGGAGAAATTTTTTGTATTCAAAGGGCATTTGTTGAGGGTACCTGGGGATGTTACTCATGTCTAAGGGCTTGTAGTTTCTCGGATCCCATTGAAAAGTCATAGTTGGCTTCGTCATCCGTGGAGCCGCCAGATATTTTTCTTGAAATTATCAAAGAAATAAGGGAATCACCCTAAGTGGAGTCGCCAGGTGAGCTTGTAAGATAAAGGCTCTTGAGGAAAGGCTTACCGAAAAGTGTTGTCTTAAGGAGAAATTGACTTAGTGTTCCCCAACAACGACACCAAAATGTTATCGCACAGTTTGTAGTTACGGTAAAAGGTGGATGAAATGAAGGAAAAATGGCGTAACTAAGACTATCCCACCATTATCACCTCAATGGGATGGCTCTTTTTGTTTAGGATGGTAGGCCCAAGGGAGACGTCCCCGGTGACCTGGGGTTTTGAGAAGGAAAAGGTTTGAAAGGCTAAGTATAATATTCCCCCTCACAAGTCACCACCGATCAGAAAGTCTCGTCTAATCAGCCAATAAAGATAACTAATAACCAAGAAAGTGTACCTGCACGAGACAAAGCAATAAGGGAACTATACATGTGCAAGATCACTTGTTGGTTAGTACTTCATATAAAAGACTTTCTGATGATAAACAATTGACCAATAATATTGATGAAGTAAATCAATGTTTACAATAGCAATGATTACAATATGTATCACTTCTCAATAAATGTTGATGAAGCTTCACAATAAGCAAATGGAAATTTATCATCAAAGTAACAATACTATAATAAACGCTTTATCCAATCACTAAATTGGTTTAAATATAAATAAATGTTGCATAGAGATGTTTATAGCATGAATAGATGACGACAACAATAGAGTTAGTAAATGTTAGTCTAAACTAGGGTTAGAAGGATTAGTAGTTATTCAAATTATTGGATGTGTGTATGATCAAGGTACTCAACATAGAAGGTCTAGATCAGTGCATTCATAGGGAAAATGGAGTCAAAACGTTGAAGGGTCGTGATATTAGTGATAAGGATAAAAACTAGAGGGTTAAATGTTGAAGTGTTGCTAAGGCAAGGCCTCAACAATGAAACCTTAGGGGAGAAAGGCTCACTAAGGTGTAGAAACCCTAGGCCTCAGTGCTTTCTCCTCCTTTAGCTTATTGGCAAGATGAAAACAGATGGCTTGAGTAAAAATTGATAGGGCTAAAGACAAGAGAGTTTGAATATGAAGTGTTGCTATGACAAGGCTTCATCAATCAAACCCTAGGGGAAAACAACTCGCCAAGGTGTAGAAACCCTAGGCCTTGATGTGTTTTCCTCCTTCTTAGCTCAATGGCAAGGATAAAACGGATAGGCTAGAAGAATAGAGGTAGAGTGTTGTCATGGAAAGGCTCTATCTAACTTTAGCAAATCAAATAGCTCTTAACTTAGTAGGGACATGAGACAAGGACACCAACATGTGCTTGTCACCTAGGGTTTAATCCAACAAATTATAATAACAAAATGCAAGTAAACAATACCATAACCATTCAATAAAGAAGTGTTTTGAATAAATTCACTTACATCCACCAAGCATTCATGTAGCCAAACCCTAGTTGTAAACCTTCCACCAAGAAAATTTGCTAAAAATCACCAAAAGAGGTCTCCTTCAACAAGTGTGCCACAATTTCAGCCAAAACCCTAATGCGGGCCAAAAATTTCAGACCTCACCAAGTGGTGAGTGAAAGATCATAAAAATTAGAGAGTTTTAGCACTCTATTTATACAATAGCAAGTGACCTTAATTTAATTTAGGTCGCCAAAAGGCCGACAAGGCCAAAATACCAAATAATATTGTTTTTACATCAAAAGTCATAAATGAAACCCTAATCAAGCAAAAGTAAGATTCCATGCCCCTTATAGGGTGACGTTAGCCCCTTTTAGGGAAGCACAAGCCTCCTAGAGAAAAACGTTAACCCTCCTTGGGCCTCTCCAAGCTGCCACACTGCCATAACTGCCTCCCCAAAACGTCCATAAAGCTGGATGACAGCATGGGCATCCTGGGTGACGTCTTGGGCCGTCCAAGGCCAACGTTCTAGTGGAGAGGGCACAACCCCCCTAGGTAAGGCTCTGCTAGGGTGCCTCTATGGAACATCGTCTTCTTCTCTGGTGCAAACCCCTTCGTCCTGTGTCTGCCCCCTGCTAGGCTCTCAACATCCATCTGGTGGGCTCTCTATTCCCATGGACGTCCGAACTAATCATCTCCCCATGTGTACCTGTCCAATATGGTACATGTCCGTCAAGTATGATCATGCACATCAACATATACGCCCTTCATGGGCTCATAAGTCACAGGGATCATAGAAATGTCAATCACATCCAATCATCAATTTTATTAAACATGTGCATAAAACCCCTTTTACCTAGTCAAGTGCTCAAAGACATTATACAAATATGCAAGGCAAGTTTGGAGGAAGTGACATGGCATCCTATTGGACTAGTGTCCACTGGAAAAGGGAAGTTTCCGGAAGTGATCAAATCCAAGTCATGTAAATGGGTGAGGTGGATAAGGGATGTCCTGACAAGGGGTACGGTGATAGCAGGGAAATGCAAGGATTACCTTTGGGTGCCTTTGTAGAAGGAGAGTTGCACCTGTCCTGGATGCAAATGTTTCCAATCCCATTCATGCATTTTATTCTTTTTTTCTTTATTTCTTTTTCTTTCAAGAAGCTAATCAGGGGACACTGCGCAAGCGTGGTGACTAGTGTTGGCAATGTTACCCACAAGCACTTTCACAGGAATGAGAAGGTTGGCTCGTGATGAGACCCCCTTTCTCTTGGCCAAGCAACCAAGAGACACTACCCTGCCAGGTAACCAGCTACTAGTAGTGTCATACTGCTAGGTACCCATGGACCTAATAGGTTGGCTCGTGATGAGACCCCCTATCCTCTGACTAGGTATTGTTTAATTATTTTTATGGGTCCTCCTTGTTTCTTGCTGAGAATCTTTTTACTGCTTTCTCGGGGATCCCTGGGCAAATTATCTTGAGGTTTTATTCTAGGCTTTTATCTCTTACCAACTGGCTTTTTACCTTCTGGGCCTTTAGCCCCTTCTTCCCACAAGGCAAGGTGCAACCCTTAAATGATTGACCAACCCAATGTAATGGGATGGATGAGCGGGAAGTAAGATGGAAAGTGATAAGTATGACGAGAGTGGATGATGAATTTTCATGGATCCCCCTAGTGGCAAATCAAAACCTATGGGCACAGACTTACTAGGGCATCCTGTCATTCCCCCCAAACATGGTCAAGTGGATAAGTATAAGATCCAAACACCCGTTAGAACCAAAAATAACTAGATGCACATATTCAAAGGTTTCGAGGATCAAAGTGACACATACCATGATACCCGGACTCATTACCTCATGGAGAAAGAACCATCTCCGATACAGGACCAAGCCGAGGTGATGGATGCTGCTGCTACTGACAAAGTAGAGGCACTAAAAGGAAGAAAAGATGGGCCCTCCAGGGCCATGCTCAAGTAGATCTGGTTCTCATTTCTCCATGTCTAGGACCTGTGGGCCTCAAGACATAATCTCCTTAGTTATCCCTAAAAGTGGGGGATAACAATCTTCATCATGGACATCTTTGGAACATTGTTTACATGAGAGTTTTTCTCCATCTTTTTTGGCCGAAGCATTCTTCTTTTTGTTTCCTTTGAATTTCCTCTTTCATTTGTCTCCATTATAAAATGGCTTCTTGTTTCCCTCTTGAGGATCATTCCTCCCTTTTATTTCTAAATGAGTTGCCTGTACACAAACTTCATCTATATTTGTAGGGTTAAACATGAGAATTGTGTGTCTCAAATAGCTATGTAATACTCCAATGTATTTGAGTAAAGTTTATTGAGAAAATAAATCTATACCGAAAATCAAAGCTCTTTTTCTAAATACTTGAGTGTAGCTTTGCACATTTTCCCCTTTAGCTTATCTAAAGTTTTTCGAATCCATGATAGTTTTATGCATGTATGCTAATGGATAAAATTGCCTTTTAATTGCAACAATAAAATCATTCCAAGAGGATAAAACTTTACCATGTTTCTTCATGTCCTCTTGAGTTTTGGCTTCCCACCAAATGAGTGTTGCATTTCCCAATCTAAGAGAAGCAAGTTGAATCTTAGTTTCATCATCTTGGATTCTTTGTATCCTACAATACACTGCAATCCGATGAATCCAATTATTCAATTTCTCAGCATTTACCTCTCCATTGTACATAGGCAATTCAAACTTAATATCAAGCTTAAACAAAGGAGTTTGTGGAGGAATTTTACCATGTTCTTTTGGAGAATTTGGAGATGGTTGTGAAATGGTAGAAGAAGTGGAAGATGGATGTGAAGGCGGTGGAGTGTCACCATTCCCTACATTCCCTTTTGGAGTCTTATCATCATTACCTTCATTACCTCTTGGAGGATTTGAGATTTCTCCTTGCAACCTTGCATTCCTTTATTCAAATAAAACTTTCACCATTTTTTTCATATCATAAAAGGCTTTCTGAAAGTTTCCTCTTCCAAAGTAGGAATTTCATGACTCTCCTCATGAGCCATACTCGGTGAATGCCTCCTTGAAGCTTGAGGTGATTGAATGGTTCTTCTTGAAAGTTGAGAACTTGGCTCTACAAGTTTCCCTTCTCCTCTTATGAGCTTCAACCTTGTAAGCATCATAAAACAAAACACTTGCAAACAAATCAAATCTTCAAAAAACTTTGCTCTGATACCAACTTGATTTGAAAATGAAAAGGTTTATGTATACAAAATTTCAAGTGGAAAATGTATGTGCCTTGGGCAATTGGATCAAGTTCCAAGCACATGAAACAATTGAGTTTTTACTTAAAATGAATAGCATAAACAGTCATAAGCAGCCATCAAAAGTAAGCACATAACAAAACCAAATTATAAAGGAGTTCACCCCTCTCTTGGGTTACATCTCCTGGTCCATCTTCCAATGGATCATTTTCATTATATACTCAAAATTGTTAAAACAATGCTTTACAATGCTCATAATGCAAAACCGATGGCTCCAATTTAGGATCTGATTCCGGAGATGAAACAAAAATCACAGCCATGGGTTTTCAAGGTAAGGACTCTATTGCCAATACTAGTTCTTCAAGTAGTAGCCTCAATGAAACTCAACATGAAAAGGAAAGAATAGAGCTTTTCCACATAAGGGTTATTTGAAAGCATACCAAGATAGATACTCTATTTGATACTGGATCATTTAAAGAGTACACTAAAGAGTTTATAGATTAAACATTATAGTTGGTCATATAGAAGAAAACCCAAAAAAGGTTGTTAGATATCTTAATGGACTAAGATATGAGATTCGGGATGAAATTGGCATTTTATCACCCTATTGAGGAGGCATATCGGTTTTCTCTCAAGGTAGAGGAAAAGTTGGCAAGGATACAAAGGCACAGAGGAAGAGGTCGGAGTCGAGCAAGAGGCAGAGGACAACAAAGTTGCAGAGAAATATTTCCAACTCAAAAAGAAGAGGCTAGCATTTCACACTAGCAAGAACAGTTATCAACAAGTCTCTCTTTAACCTTGACCTATAGGGGTGTTCTTCTGGCTCCTTGCTTCTCCCTTCGCAATCCCCGTAGGGTAAATTGGGAAGCCTTCCTTGTGTTTGACTTGCCCTTCACTAAAACAAGGGGGATATCTATTGAGGTGACAGTTATAGGTGTTGCCGGTTGTGTCACACATTTGTTGCTTGGGTTGGGATTTTCCCAAACTACAAACTGTGCGATAACATTTTTGGCATCATTGTTGGGGAGGATTTTGAATCCTTTCCGATCCCATAATGACACTTGGCAAGTATATCCCAAATCATTTACCCATAGCTTTCCTGGCAACTTCATTTGAGGGAAGTTCCATTTTCACTTTTGATGAACTTCATGTAAGGTTATCTAGCGACTCCATTGTGATAAGGTACAAAGATTTCATTGAGCATTCATGTTGAATCTGCGTATGATGAAGAATGTATTTTCGGGCATTACATGGAGTGTATAATGACCTTTATATTGAGGACATTCCAAGGTTCTCACACCCATTCCCCTTATAGTTTAACAAGAATCTTCTAAGGTTCAATGGGGATTATTCTAGTGTCGTCTCCCACATCTTGTCATTTGCAAGATATGCATCCACGTTCGATGAAAGACATGAAGACCTTTTTATGAGATCTTTCCTATCCTCATTGGAGCAAGAGAAAAAGGACTGGGTCAAGTAAGCTTGTAATCCAAAAAGTATCCCTTCACTTAAGGTCTTCGTAGAGGACTTTCTCAAATCATGGGGTCCAGTATCCTAGAAATTTGAAGACACCTATCTTAAGCTCTTAATAGACCCGCAAGAGGAGGGAGTTTTAGGTATTTTTGAAGGTAATACAAAGTTTGATGATAATGAGGCTTCCCTGGAGGAATAATGCAACATCAACCTTGAGGAATGCTTGGCAGAAGAAGTATTTGAAGAACATGTTCAAGAAGAGAAGGAAGACTCCAAGGAAGTGCATGATCTTGACAAGACATCACCCGCCAAAGAGAAAGCATGTGATGATGAAAAGAACAAAGGTTGTCTTTTTAATCCTTTGGAGAAAAATCAGATGAAGTGATCCTCATTGAGAATTAATCCCCTTATAATGAAGAGGTGCTTAAAGAGATGTATGAAGAAAGTTGCAAAGAAGAAAGGGAATAATTACAACAAAATGCAACATATTGAAGATTCTGATGAGACATTTGTATCTGTGCTCCCACTTGGTGATGATGAAGTTGCACAAGCTTTGGACTCCCCTGCACATGAAGATAAAGAGATGGTTATTTGTACTCATTTCTAGTTATTTGACACTCATGATGCATTTTCTAGTGACTTGGAAGGTGATGAAATCATGGACGATTCCCTCGATGTAGTTGACAATTTCCTATGTATTGGGAGACAGATGGGATGGTAGTTATTTAAGTTTTAATGGAGATCCCACTTAGAACATTGAAACTTGCTTCCAAGAAAAAGAGTTTTTTCCTTTAGAGTACTTTCCTACGTGTCAATATGATCCATATGTTTGGCAACATGATGATGATATGGTCACAGACTTATTCCAACCACCTAGGGATGACCTTTTGCAGTATACTCATGATGATTTTGGGTCATAATCTAGGAGTTGTGATACATATCTCTTTGAAGGCCCTGATCCTTCTCATGAAGAATATTCTCAACTGCAAGTGTATGCTTGTTTTGATGAGAAAATGGTCAGCTTGGGGTAGTTAAAGTTTCATACCATAGATTTCTAGCCTTCTTTTCCTCGAGATTTGGTCTCAGAGATCCTATCTTACATGATGATTCATTCATGAATCAAGGGTGATCACAGTTGGTAGCTTTTTGTATGGGTTTTTGGACACATCTGAATAAAAGGAAGAATTATTTCTCTAAAATTGAGTTAGTTCCTTATTATCTATCCTTTTCTCTTGGAACTCATACACTATTCTACAGATTTTTCATCCCATCTTAGACTTCAGAGAGTAATGATATTCTCGGTGAGGATGAGGATGTTTCCTTTGGAGGCACTTTGACAACATTCGAGGATGACATCATAGCCCCTTGAATCTAGATGTTGGCCTTTGGAGGCCTAGGACGACACTTTCCAATCCCTTGATGTCATTTGGAGGCTAGGGCTTGGTGGGCTTGGTGGTTTCAAAGGTGATGTGATGTGGTTTGGAGGAAGGAGATGCATGGCATGACACTATAGCACATGAGATCTTGACACATGGCCTTTGGAGGCCCAACGATCAACATTTTGAGGCTCATTGTCTCACTTTTAGGCCTCATGACACCCTTCTAGGGCATGATGTCACCCTTTTTGGGGTTTTACTTTATGCAATTTTTATATTTGCAAGTTGTAAGAGAAAATAAAGTGGGTCGACCCTCTTTTAATTTTTTGCTGGCAATTTTATGTGGACAAATTTATTTACATGGCCTCATATAAATAGAGGTCCATCTCTTTTAATTTTCATAACTCATCACGTGAGAATTACATAACTCTTGGCTGAAATTTTCGCCCTACTTGGGCAATTCACTATCTCTTGTCTCTTATGCAAATGGATCCTTTACTTGTATATTGGTGGAAGAAAGGTTAGTGACTTCTCTTGGAGGCTTGTTCTTGGAATTTTTGGTGGGATATCTTTGATAAGTAAGCATTTTTCATGATATATCTTGGATTAGGTAAGGAATTTTTGCAATTTAGTGTTTTTCTTCTTGATTTCAAGGTTATTTTGTCAAACCCTTGGAGGAGTATAAAGGCATACAACCTTCATCAAGGAATTTCTTCTCCATTGTTATTGAACAGGATTAAAGGATCACTACAAGGAGTACAAAGGGTTACACCCTTGAAGAAAGAACTTGCTAAGGTTTGTTTTCTCTAGGGAGTAAAAAGTCTTACATGTAATGTTCCCAAGCCAATTTTTTTGCTTGGAACACTAACTTACCACTGATTTACTTGTTTGTTGTGTGTGTTTGTAGGTTGGCCTCTCGAGTTTCGGCCTTAGGGTTATATTAAGTTATTAAGCATAGATCTGAAGATATACTCAATGAACATACACTATCTAACCAGTACACAAGATATGGAACCAAATAACATAGATCTGACCTTTATTATTATGAAAAGAAAGAACCTGATACAAATTGGATGCAGATCTGGAATAACATCACATGGCTCCAAGAGATAATATATGAGCTGCTACAAAATGCTCCTGATAAAACAAAGCAAGCCTCCAAAGGCTGGATATACAATGAAGACTAATGCAAGAGGAACCGGGGTCACGTCCAAACCCCCCTAGCTGATGGTACATCTTGTTGAAGAGATGAGAAGACCAATATTTCGTCCCAATTGAAGGAGATATCCAAATAGTACTAAACTTCACAGAACGATAGATTGGGGCAAGTAGAAACCCTCCCTGAAGTCTGAATTCTAGATGCCAAAGTCTACCCCTCTAAACTGTTGAAACCCTAATCCAGGTTGCACCCTCCTAAAGACTGCCAAGCTCAATATTTCGTCCCTGATGGAGGAAGGCACCAAATACCCTGGAAATCTATAGAAAGATAGATCGGGCCACCACAAACTATTGGGAGAAGTCTCAAGGTCAGATCTGAGGTATAACCCCTCCAAACAAAACATATCTGAATCACAATTGCTCCCTCCTCTCCAAAATGTCCCGAAGCTCCAGATAATAATCTAGCAAGAGTAACCCTCCCAAAATACTCCAAATCTAATGAACAAGGCCCTGCAAGTAATACCCAAGTGCTAGAATGTCAATAGACCCTGTCACTAAGCTGGATCGAACTCCTCTCCAAGAAATGATGTGCCCCTGCTGGAAGACCCTCAAGAGTACGACCTGCTGCCCTCTTGAATCGATGTTGGTACCTATGAATACTATAGAATGGTGTGGGTGGAGTGTTACATCCCAAAGACCAAGATTGGAACAAGGTGAGTGGAATCTTTCACCACTGAGTTGTTCTCTAGGGTTTGTATTCTCAAAACCCTCAAAACTGTGTGCTCAAGAGCCCAATAGCCAAATGCAATAATATCCAAGATGAAAATGAGAGGTGTGCCCTAGGCTTTCCTTTATACCTTTTTTTGTTTCTCTGTTGAGTTAAGTTAACCATTAGGTTCAACTCCTAACTCAACCTCAAGCACTCTATTCCTTTAGTGAGTTACTTTTTACCTTTTTACCTTTTTCAAGTCAACTTCAAAATATAACATTGAGCTAGTTGACTTTTTCCCATGCTGCATGAGACTATGGTCTAGTGGGGATGTTTAGATCAGTAAGTCTCTCCAAACCTCTTCATCAAGAGGTGGGGGACATTACAGTCTCCCCTGCTAGAAATTGCTTGTCCACAAGCAATTACGAACCTGTTTCCTGAATCACCTATTCATTCTCCCACGTGGCATCCTCAATGGGCAAGTCCTTCCACTTGATTAAGTATTCTATGATTCTCCTCCTCCAGAGTTTCTTCTCATGAACCTCCAATATTTCCTCCAACACCAGTACCAATTGCCCCTCTTCATCTAAAGGTGGCAACACCTCAAGTGGGGTGATGTGTTGGTCGATGGCCCTCTTTAGGCATGGCACGTGGAAAAAGTTGTGTATCTTGCTACCCTGTGGGAGCTCAAGTTCATAAGCCATGACCCCTACTTTTTTGTTGATCTTGTAAGGCCCAACGAACCGGGGTTGGAGATTTTCTTCTCCACTCCTTTTGATAGAAGCTTGTCTGTACTGTTGGAGCCTTAGGTAGCCCAAGTCATCAACCTCAAAAGTGCACTCTACCCGGTGTTTGTGTGCTTGGACCTTCTATTGATTTTGTGCCCTTTGGAGATGATCCTTCAATTCCCTGAGTATATCCTAACTCTTTTGCACCCAATCTTGTACCATCAAAGCTCGACTATCACCAAAAACAATCTCTACAAAAGAAAGTGGGTCATAATTGTACAATGCCCTGAATGGAGTCATGACTATGGACATGTGATAATTGGTATTGTAACAATATTCCCCCAGGTGTAGCCACCTCACCCATGCCTTCTGTTTCCCTACATAATTCCTGAGGTAGCCTTCAACCCATTTGTTGACTATTTCAGTCTGCCCATTAGTCTGAGGATGATAACTAGTGCTAGGGGTCAAGGTTGTACCAACCATCCTGAACAACTCCTGCCAAAAGGTGCTCATAAATCGGCTATCTCTGTCACTAAAAATGGTTTTGGGTAGGCCATGTAGTCTGAAGATCTCTCTGAAGAATAATTCGGCCACCTGTGTTGCACTGAATTCTGTAGCAATGGAGAAGAAGTGTGAAAATTTAGTCAATTTGTCCACCACTACGAAAATACAATCCTTACCCTGTGCCCTTGGAAATCCTGTGATGAAGTCCATGGAGATGCTCTCCCATTTGTGCTATGGGATGGGTAGAGGTTGTAGCAGTCCTGCTGGATGAGTGTGCTCATCCTTATTTTCCTGGCAATAAGTACAATCCTTGATGTGACTCATCACATCCTCTTTGAGGCCCTTCCATGAGAACATTTCCCTTACCTGTATGTATGTTTTGGCAATCCCTTGGTGCCCTGCCACCGGTGAATCATGACATGCCTATAATATATTGGCCTTGAAGATTGACTCAGGAACCAAGAAGATTCAACCCTTTTAGTAGATTATGTCATCTATGATTTTGAAGTTATCATCTTGTATTTTCCCATCCATCAATTGACAGACGATCTGATTTTTGGAATATTCCACCAAGAGGTGGGCCTTCCAGTCAACTGATATATCTATCATGGCATAAATTGATGGCCTTCTGGATAAAGCATCTGCAACTATGTTGTTTTTTCCTTTGACAAATTCAATGTCAAAGTCATAGGCCTGTATCTTGCTGACCCATTTCTGATGCCTCTCATTTAAGTCCTTTTGTTCTAAGAAGTACTTAAGGCTGTTGTGATTTGATTTCACCACAAATCTTGCACCTATCAAGTATTTCCTGAATTTGGCCAAAGCGTGCATGATAGCCAACATCTCTTTGTCTTAGATGGTGTAAAGTAGCTCAAGGCCCCTCAATTTTCGGCTCTCATAGGAAAAATGGTGCCTATTTTGCATCAGTATAGCCCCAATTCCTTCTCTGGAGGCATCACACTCCAATGTGAAGGGTTGGTCGAAATCTGGTAAGGCTAACATTAGGCATGTGCTCATTATTTTCTTCATCTTGTCAAATGTAGATTGTGCCTCTTCACTCCACCTGAAATCTCCTTTCTTAGTTTGATCGATCAAAGGTGCACAAAGTTGGGAGAACCCCTTGACAAATCTCCTGTAATAGCTGCATATACCAAGAAATCCCCTCAAATCTGTAAGAGTTTTAGGTGTGGGCCACTCAACTATTGCTTGGATATTCTCCTGATGTACCTGTACCCCCTTAACTCCAATGATGTGCCCCAAGTAGAGGAACCTTTGTCATCCCAAATTCACATTTGGACTCCTTGGCATACAAGGATTGACCCTCCATGATAGTTAAGATCTGTTCCAAATGTTGGAGGTGTTCCTCCCACATCTTGCTATAGATTAGAAAGTCATCAAAAAACATGAGAAGATGCTTCCTCAACTGCTTGTTGAAGACATGGTTCATACATGACTGAAATGTGGTTGGTGCATTGGTTAATCCAAATGGCATCACTACAAATTCATAGTGGTCGTAGTGACACTTGAAGGCAGTCTTAGGGATGTCATCCTCCCTCATTTTGATTTGATGGTAACCAGAGCACAAGTCAATCTTTGTGAAGTAAACAACCCCATGGAGCTCGTCCAATAGCTCATAAATCCTCAGAATGGGATACATGTTTGTGATAGTCTTCTTGTTTAGTGCCCTGAAGTCAATGCACATGCGCATGGTTCCATCCTTTTTCTTGACCAGTACCACTGAAGAGGCAAAAGGGCTGGAACTTGGTCTAATGTCACCCATGTCTAAGAGCTCTTTGATGACCTTCTCTATTTCTTCCTTGTACTTCTTTGGGTGTCTGTAAGGTGTGGTGATGACTGGTTTTTCCCCTTCTTCCAACTCAATGATATGCTCAAATCCCCTATCTAGTGGTACTTTCGGTGAAATGGGTCCAAACACCTTACTTGTTTGTCAATGATCCTCTGGATCTCTGGTGCATAGTGAACCTTCCCTTTTTTGTCCACATGTGCCGAAATATTTCACTCAGCAGCATATGCAATCTCCTTCCTCCTAAAAATGGCCTCCATACGCTTTGTTGTGACTACCCTGGTTGTGTTGCATGTCATGCCTATGAGGACTACCTTTATTCCACTCTCCTCCATGAAAGACATCTCCATGGTCTTGTAGTTGGTGGTGATAGGCCCCAACGTACTAAGCCATTGTACTCCAAGGATTATATTTGTGTCAGGGAGGTCCATCACATAAAAGTCTTGTGCCAAATCATGCCTACCCAGTGTAAGCTTCATTCCTGGAATGTACCTGTTATAAGGCATGGTGCTTCCTCCTGCTACCTCCACCTTGAATCCTTCAAACTCAACTGTGGGTATATGCCTCCTCTGTAGCAATGTTGAGTCAATGAAGTTGTGAGAAGCACCCCCATCAATGATCACTGACACCTTTTTCCCCTGCAACACCCCTCTCATCTTGAAGGTGTTGTACTTGGGTACCCCACTGATGGATGCCAATGTAGCCCTCTCCTCTATTGCACTGTCGTGACCTATAGCCTCCTCTTCTACAGTTTCGGTGGTGTCTGCCTCCATGTTCTAGATGTGGCCGAAATCCTCCTCCTCTTCATTATCAGATGTAAACTCAATGTAATGAACCTGGCCATTCCCATACACTTGTGGGATGGATTCCACGACTCCTTGCATGTGTAGCACAATTTTTTTCATCTTAGTTCTCTTCTCGTGTTCTCATCCATCCTTCCTCTTCCCCTGTCAAACCCCCTTGAGTCTCTTCCTCCTGCATTCACTGGAGGTCTTTGATCTCTCCCTCTGGTGTTCAGAGGTGGTATAGGCACAAATTTAGGTTTTACAGTTGGGCCTAGATCTCTCGTCCTCCAGAGAGAATCCTGTAATTTGGTAGGCTTAAAATACTTAACCCAACCCTTCAAGGGTTCCATCAAACACTCGGTGAAGAGAATCATGAGTCTAGACTGTGACACATCCTGCACCATGACTGCTAGCCTCTGGAACTCCTCAATATACACCTTTGGTGCTTCTGTCTGTCTAAGTTGTGTGAGTTCCCTGAAATGTAGCTATGGATCCCCCTGGTCAAACTTGTCAATGAGCCTCTAAGTAAACTCTGTGTATGTCACTATCTGATTGTGGCCAAGTGTGGTCAACCCATGGTACCACCAATCATGAGCTTTGCCATCCAAGTACATGGTGGCAAACTTGATGGCATCCATCTCCCTCATTGGGTTAAGTTGCAGGTAAGTGTCTAGTTTCTGTACCCACGCTTGTGCAGTCATCTTGGTTGAGCCATCAAAGTAGGGGATCTCCATATTGCAAGCCCTGTGCTCAAGCTCATAGTTGTTCATGTGGTACAGCCTGGGTTTGTTTCTAAATTTTAATCCACAGAACTGATCTAGGGTGACTTGCCTCTGAACTGGTAAGCTCAATGAGTTGTACTCCCTGGTATATTGGTCAAACTGATCATCAAACTCATCTGGATGGTTGGGATGTGTGGGTTCATCTGTAAATGAAGGTAAGTACAGTCTAGGAGTGGTTCTGCTACCTGTATGTCCCTATGGTGCTCCCCCTCCATGGCTTCCCTTAGAATGATGATAGGGAATATATTCCTGCTGGTACATGTTGTTGAAATAATGTAACTGCGAAGAGTATTCTTATTATTTTGTTATTGGATTAAATCCCCATTGTGGATTAATCATGTCATTATTATTATTTTTATTATTAGGTTAATCCCCATTGAGGATTAACCAAGTCGGTAATTGTAT
>ML778387.1:650124-664546 GCA_009831015.1 Picea engelmannii | reverse complement strand
TCATTAAACTTTATAAATATATTTAAAAGAAAATATTTATGATTAAACTTTACCATGAAGATGATGATCATGATGATGATTAATGTCCATTGAGTTTGAATTGGTCTATTGAACCTTAAAAAGGTAAGGGATTACTCCCAACTCTTTAGAATTTTGTTTCTCTACTCTAAAAGCATTAAGAGGAGCTTTCCAAGATCATCATAGTTTTGTTGAGTTAAGATGTTATGAAGGGTACAGTGTGGCAAATATTTTGAAATTGATATCTAATCTACGTATAGGTTGGACAATCTAAGAGAAAGTGTTTTTCATCTTCAACCCTCGTAGTGTCACAAAGGTGACTCACTCTTTCGTCCCACACCATGAATTGACCAACCCCTTGTTTCACTATGGAGCTCATGAGAATTTGTTCTTATTTTAGCAATGCTTATTTTTTTCTTTACGCTTGTCAAAATAGAGAGATAATTTTGATCTTCTATATTAGAGTTGATTACCTTCTTATAATATCTTTTTTTTTTTCCTCTAACTCTTAATCACGCCACATTTCCTTATTTTTCTTTTTTCCTCTAACTCTTTATCACACCACATTTTCTCCTTAAATTTTGATTTAATAATATTTTTAATAGTATCATTTTCTACAAAATGGTCTCTTCCATGATTCCCCAATGGCTTAGCAAAGATTAGGCATCTATATGCCATCCTCGCCTAAGTCGAAGGTGGTTATGGCTAGATTTTGAAGCAATTTTAGGAAGCCTCTTGTCTTCCATGTTGTTTAACTTGTTCTTCTACATTAGGTATCTAGCCATAGTCGTGTTCTCAATGGGAGAAAGGCTTACCTCTAAGAGGAGGATGGAATAGGGTGTATTTCCTTTAATCTTGAGATTATAGGTTATAAAATTCTTTGGATTTGCTCTATCTTTCTCAATGATTCTCAAGAGATGTTGCATCCTCAAAGTTTGCATCCATATAGAATAACAGGAAGAGTCTCAAAGACGAGTTTTTTCTTATCCCATATCCAAAGATTGGTTGATTTACAATTGTTTTCAAGCCCATAATAAGATTTCCATCCTCCATTTATCTTTTTCTCATTGATATAATTCCAATTGAGCTTGTGGTGAAAATTGATTCCAAGATAGCCCCCGGGGGGCAGCTCAATTGGCAAGTGCCGTGATATAGCGTGTTATGTACGATGAGGTTTCAAGTTCAAATCCCCCCGACTTACCCGTGCCTGCGGAAGGGGCATACATATGGCACCTGGAGGTTATAGTGGTAGCGGTCAGAATCGACCCCATGTCACGCGAGTACGAGACCGGCCCAGTTGCTGATTCNATAAAAAAAAAAAAAAAAAAAATTGATTCCAAGATATTTGTATGAAGTCACTTCCTTCAAGTTGTTGTTGTCATATATGAAAGTATCATGTGTGATCTTATTGGATTTAATGATCATGAATTTTGTTTTGTCAATATTAAGAGTCATACCCACATTGGAGCAAAACTCCTCGAGGATTCTTAGTTGCTCTCCAAGATCGTGGGGACTCCTCATCATAAGAATGATATCATCAGCATAAAGAAAAAGAGTAATGACTATACCAGTGAGAGTTGGGCCAACACAACTTGCTTCTTCCAAACACTCTTCTAACTTGTCAATGTAAATGCCAAAAAGGGTGGGGGACAAAGGACAACCTTGCTTGACTCCAATATTGCAGTTAATTTCTCTTGACCAACCGTCAATGTTATTAAAATTACCAAAATCTTGAATGCCTAAGAGGTGCGCCCTAGCCTTCTCTTTATACTTTTTTTCTATTTTCTTGTTGAGTTAAATTAACTCCTAGAGTTACCCCTAACTCAACCTCCAGCTCTTCTATGTCTTCATTGAGTTATCTTTTAACTATTTTTTCACCTTTTTGTCAAGTCAACTTAAGAATATAACCTTAGTTTGGTTGACCCTTCCCCTCACTGTGAGACTATGGCCTAGTGTGGACACCTAGACCACTAAGTCTTCCAAACCTCTTCATCAAGAGGTGGGGAACATTACAGTCTCCCCTGCTTGAAATTGCTTGTCCTCAAGCAATTCCAAACCTGTCTCTCGTACCATTTGTTCATTCTCCCACGTGGCATCCTCAATGGGTAAATCTTTCCACCTGATCAAATACTCCTTGATGCTTCTCTTCTGAAGCCTTTTCTCTCGAACCTCTAGTGTCTCTTCTGGAATCAACACAAGTTGTCCTTCTTCATCCATGGGAGGTAGTGTCTCAATGGGAATGATGTGTTGGCAGATGGCTTTCTTCAGTCAGGATACACGGAAGACGTTGTGTATTCGGCTTCCCTGTGGAAGCTCTAGCTCATAAGCTACGACCCCTATCCTTCTGTTGATCCTATAGGGCCCAAAGAAGCGTGGCTGTAGCTTTTCTGCTCCGCTTATTTTTATAGAAGCCTGCCTGTAGGGTTGGATTCTTAAATAGACTAAGTCACCAACCTCAAAAGTACGCTCCACTTTGTGCTTGTCTGCTTGGACCTTTTGTTGGTTCTGTGCTCTCTATAGATGATTCTTCAACTCTCTGAGGATGTCTTGGCTCTATTGTACCCAATCTTGTACCATTGGTGCCCTGCTGTACCCAAAGGCAATCTCCACAAAGGAGATTGGATCATAGTTGTATAAGGCTCTGAATGGTGTCATGCCTATGGATACATGATTGGTGGTTTTGTAGCAGTATTCTCCCAAGTGCAACCACCTGACCCACGCTTTCTGTTGTCCTGCTACATAATTTTTGAGGTAACCTTCCACCCATTTGTTTACTATTTCGGTCTGACCATCCGTCTGAGGGTGATAGCTGGTACTAGGGGTCAATGTCGTGTCAACTAATCTGAACAACTCCTGCCAAAACGTACTCATGAACCTGCTATCCCCGTCACTGATAATGGTCTTTGGTAGGCCATGCAACCTGAAGACTTCTCTGAAAAATAGTTCGGCCACCTGTGTTGCGCTGAAATCTGTGGCTATGGAGAAGAAGTGTGCAAACTTCGTCAACCTATCCACTACTACGAAAATGCAATCCTTCTCCTATGCTCTGGGCAAGCCTATGATGAAATCCATGGATATGCTTTCCCACTTGTGCTCCGGAATGGGCAAGGGTTGCAGCAATCCTGCTGGGTGAGTGTGCTCATCCTTGTTCTCTTGGCATGTAGTGCACTCTTTGACATGCTTAATCACATCTTCCTTGAGGCCCTTCCATGAGAACCTCTCTCTCACCTATCTGTACGTATTACTAATCCCTTGGTGCCTTGCCACTACTGAGTTATGACATCCATGTAATACCTTGGCTTTGAAAGGCAATCCAGGAACCAAGAAAATTCAGCCCTTGTAGTAGATGAGGTCCTTCACGACCCTGAAGTTATCATCCTGTATCTGTCCATCCAATAGATGACAAGCGAACTAATCCTTTGCATATTCCACCACCAAGTGGTCCTTCCAGTCAACTGACATACCTATCATGGTGAAAATGGATGGCCTCCTGGATAATGCATCCGCCACTGCGTTGTTCTTCCCTTTGACGAATTCAATGTCAAAGTCGCAGGCCTGTATTTTGCTTACCCATTTTTGTTGCCTTTCATTCAAATCCTTCTGCTCCAATAGGTATTTAAGACCGTTATGATTTGATTTTACCACAAACTGCGCACCTACCAAATATTTCTGAAATTTGGCTAGTGCATGCATGATAGCCAACATTTCTTTGTCATAAATGTTGTAAAGTAGTTCATGGCCCCTGAGTTTTCGGCTTTCATAGACAAGAGGGTGCCTATTCTTCATCAGTACGACCCCTATACCTTCCCTTGAGGCATCACACTCCAAGGTGAAAGGTAGGCCGAAATCTGGAAGGGCTAGAACTAGGCATGTGCTCATTACCTTTTTCATTTTCTCCATCGTAGCTTAAGCTTCTTCACTCCATTTGAAGGCCCCCTTTTTAGTTAAATCGGTCAAGGGTTCACACAGTTGAGAAAACCCCTTGACAAATTTCTTGTAGTACGTGCATATGCCTAGGAATTCCCTTAACTTTGTGAGTGTCTTAGGAGTAGGCCACTCCATAATGGTTGTTATTTTCTCTTGATGTACCTGTACCCCCTTTGCTCCTATGATGTGTCCCAAGTAGAGTACCTTTTTCATCCCAAACTCACACTTGGATTCCTTAGCGTTCAGTGAATGTTCCTCCATGATTGATAGGATTTGGTCCACATGCCGAAGGTGTTCCTCCCACGTCTTGCTGTAAATGAGCAAGTCATCAAAGAATACTAGCAAGTGCTTCCTCAACTATTTGTTGAACACATGGTTCATGCAAGACTAAAACATGGCTGGGGCATTGGTTAACCCAAAGGGCATTACCAAGAACTCATAATGGTTGTAGTGACACCTGAAGGCTGCTTTTGAGATATCCTCCTCCCTCATCTTGATTTGATGGTAGCCTGAACGAAGGTCAATCTTTGTGAAGTAGACAACTCCATGCAGTTCGTCAAGCAACTCATCAATCCTGGGTATAGGGTACCTAGTTTTAATCGTCTTTTTATTCAAGGCCCGAAAGTCAATGCACATCTGCATTGTCCCATCCTTCTTCTTGACCAAGACTACTGAAGAAGCAAAAGGGATAGAGCTTGGCCTGATGTGTCCCATGTCTAGAAGCTCCCTGATGGCCTTCTCTATCTCGTCTTTATACTTCCTTGGATGCCTATATGGTGTGGTGAAGACTGGTTTAGCCCCTGCCTCTAATTTAATGATGTGCTCAAACCCCCTGTCTGGTGGCACACCTGGAGGAATCAGCCCAAACACCTTGTGGTGTCTGTCAAGGATCTTTTTGATCTCTGGGGTGTAGTGCACCTTACCCTTCTCATCCACACGTGCCGAAATCCTACATTCAGCTGCATACAAAATTTCCTCTCTCCTGAAGAGAGCTTCCATCCTCTTGGTTGTAACCACCCTAGCAGAGTTACCTATCATGCCTCTGAGCACTACCTTTCATCCTCCCTCCTCTACAAAAGACATATCCATGGTCTTGTAATTGGTGGTGATAGGCCCTAATGTGCTGAGCCACTGTACTCCTAGGATGATGTTAGTGTTCGGAATGTCCATCACATAGACGTCCTGTATTAGCTCATGCCTTCCCAAGGTGAGCTTCATACCTAGAATGTACCTGTCACAAGGCATAGTGCTACCACCTGCCACTTCTACCTTGAACCCTTCAAATTCTACTGTGGGTATATGTCTCCTCTTCAACAATGCTGCATCAATGAAGTTGTGAGAGGCTCTCCCATTAATCAATATGGACACTCTTTATCCCTGCAAGACCCCTGTCATCCTGAAGGTGTTGAATTTGGGCATCTCGCTGATAGATGCCAAGGTGGCCTTCCCCCCAGCTATACTGTCCTGTTCTGGAATCTCTTATTCTGTTGCCTATGTGGTTTTGGCCTCTATGTTCTATATTTGACCATAATCTTCCTCCTCCTCATTGTCTGAAGTCACCTCTATGTAGTGTACCTGGCCACGTCCCATGCACTTGTGTGATGGGTTCCATGGTTCTTTGTATGTGAAGCAGAGTTGCTTCCTCCTCGGTTCCATCCTGGTGTTGTCATCTATTCTTCCATGGCCCCTGTCAAACCCCCTTGGGTCACGTCCTCTGGGGTTCGCATGAGGTCTTTGATCTCTTCCTCGGGTGTTAAGAGGTGGTCTAGGGATGAATTTTGGTTTGGTAGCTGGCCCTAGGTCCCTCATCATCCAAATAGCATCCTGTAGATTGGTGGGATTGAAAGCCTTTACCCAACCCTTCAAGGGTTCCATCAACCCTTCAGTAAACAATCATAAGTCTGGTTAATGAGATGTCTTGCACCATGACCGCTAGCCTCTGAAGTTCTTCAATGTATACCTCTGGTGCACCTGTCTGTCTGAGCTATGTGAGCTCCCTGAAATGCAGCTCTGAATCCCCCTGATCAAAACAGTCAATGAGCCTCTAAGTGAAGTCTATGTATGCCATGATCTGATTGTGTCCTAGGGTGATCAATCCATGGTACCACCAATCATGAGCTTTGCCATCCAAGTACATGGTAGCAAATTTGATGGCTTCCATCTCTCTCATGGGGTTAAGCTGTAGATAAGTATCCATCTTTTGTACCCATGCCTGTGCTGTCATCTTGGTCGTACCATCAAATTATGGGATTTCTATTTTTCCCATCCTTTGTTCCAACTCATAATTACTTATGTGGTTCGGCCTAGGTTTATTTCTGAACTTAATCTGGTAGTATTGATCCAGGGACATCTGTCTCTGAATTCCCATGTCTAGCTCATGGTACTCCCTGGTACACTGAACCATCTACTCAAGAAAATCATCCACATGTTCCTGATGTGCCTGTTCATCTGTGAACGTGGGTAAGTATGGTCTAGGAGTAGCCTTGCTACCCATTTTCCCATGTGGGGTGCCCCCTCCATGGCTCCCTTCAGGAGACTGATAGGGAATCTGCTCAGGGTTATATCTAGGAGCCTTCTCTAGGTTATATCTGTTTCCACCCTGTGAACCACCAATCTCTCTGTTTTCATATATCTCTGGACCTTTCCCCTTATGTGTTATCTGCAACAATAGATCGACTATCTTAGTCTGGTTCTCGCCCACCTTCCTTAGGTTATCATCTACCTTTTTCAAGGTCTCAGTAATTTCGGCTTGTCCTCTGCGGGTTATGTCATAGTTATCCTATAGGTGAATGACCAATTTACTTTCTGTTTGGTTTATGGATTTATTGAATTCTCTTGCCAAGTAAGCCAAGCCCTGGGGTTCACCTTCCTCACCTGAACCCTCCATTTCAGCCTTTGTTTCACTTGCATGTTTCTTCTTTCCGCCCATGTATATACCACTGTACTGATGCATGCACTAATCCTCACAGGATGAGAGGATCAGAGCTCTGATACCACTGTAATGATCCCAAGCCAATTTTTTTGCTTGAAACCACAAACTACCACTGATGTGTTTATTGATTATTTGATGTGCAGGTGGCTATTGATGTTTCAGCCTTAGGGTTTGTTTCAGTTATTCAGTCAAGGTTCATATAAGATCTACTCAATACATGCAAGATCACAACAATACTCAAGATATGGAAAACGCAAGCATAGATCTGACCTTTATTATGAAAAGCATGAACCTGATACAATATAGATCACATCTGGAATAGTCCTCAGATGGCTCCAATAGATAAATGATATGAGTTGCTACAAAATTCTCCCGACAATACAAAATAAGCCTCCAAAGGCTGAATACAATGTGAAGACCCATGGTGCCAACAACAAGTGAATGTCCAACCCCCCTGGGCTACTGGTACGTCCTGCTGGATGATAAGGGACCAATATTTCGGCCCAACTGAAGGAGATGCCCAAAATGCGCCAAACTCCACCAAAATGTAGATCGAGACCAAGGAAACCCCTCCCAAAAGTCTGAAGCTCAAATACTCAATCCTCCTCCTCCAATGGTTGAAACCCTAATACAATATGCGCCCTCCTGAAGCCCTGAATAGCTCAATAATTCTTTCTGAATGAAGGACACCTCCAAAACCTCTGAAACTCTTTAGGATGATAGATTGGGTTGTGATAACCCCTTAGGAGAAGTTTCAGGCCCTAATTCTAGGTAGAACTCCCTAGATCTGAGAAATACTGAATCACCATACGTCCTCCTTGCCTCAAGGCCATCCCAATCTGTAACTTAAGATCTGATGCTGATAAATCTTCAAGAAAACCTCCAAAATGTTGGTCAAGGACCTGCAATAGAACCCAAATGCCGAAATACCCCAATCTCTCCTGATTGGCTGGATCGAACTCTTCTTCAAGATATGGTGCACCCCTGCTGGAAATCCCTGAACAGTACGGCCCTGTTGCTCTCCTGAATCGATAGGTGGATCTGTGATGAGTGTATTATGGTGTGGGTGGAGTATTTCATCTCCGAGACCAAGCTTTGAACAAGGTGAGTGGGTCTTTCACCACTGAGTTGTTCACAAGGGTTTGTAACAACAAAACCCTCAAACTATATGCTCAAGAGCAATAACAAGCAATTACCAAAATCCTAAATGCCTAAGAGGTGCGCCCTAGCCTTCTCTTTATACTTTTTCTTATATTTTTTTGTTGAGTTAAATTAACTCCTAGAGTTACCCCTAACTCAACCTCCAACTCTTCTATTTCTTCATTGAGTTATCTTTTAACTCTTTTTTCACCTTTTTGTCAAGTCAACTTAAGAATATAACCTTAGTTTGGTTGACCCTTCCCCGCAGTGTGATACTATGGCCTAGTGGGGACACCTAGACCACTAAGTGTTCCAAACCTCTTCATCAAGAGGTGGGGGACATTACAGGAAGCCCTGCTTGACTACTAAATTGAATAGATTTTGTATGTGAGGGATGAGGATAGGCCCTCCGATTTTCAAAATTTCAGCTTGGTATCCTTTAATGTTCTTAGCTTTCCCATTTGCAAGTCGCTTAACCCCGAACTCTATGTCATCCAAAGAAAAAGCTTCATCATGTAGGAACAATAGGAATGGTGTCCATGGAATTAGGGAACTCGTAAATACTTTTAAGGTAGGAATTCAAGTCCCTTAAGAGAGTCATATTATTTTCTTTAGTATTGCGAATAAGAATTTACCTCCAAAACTTCTTAGGATCAAGCTTAGATAGGTGTAAAAGCCACTCTTTCCTTTTGTATATATAATACTTTTTTTTTTCCTTTTAATTAAGGATTCGTGTGTATTGATCTTATCGAGTTTGAAGGACTCATTAGAATAATTTCTATGGCTTTCCTAGCAATTTTACATTCTTTATCATACAAAGGGTTGGTTGTTCTATTCTTCTTTTTACAGGACACCTCAAAAGAGAGCTTGTTAATAGAGGTGGAAAGGGTATTTGTAAAATTATGGTAGAGGTATTCAATGTTGTCCTTATAAGTTAGGAGATGTAATTCATTGTTTAAATACTTTAAGAAAATATCAACTTTACTTTTGTCAAAAAGTAGTTGCCTTTGATTATTAGAATTTTCTTCAATGTAGCTCATGTGCATGGCAATGTTTAGAGTTAGGGTTAAAGTTCTATGATCAGAGTCGACTTCATGGTCATTTAAAAGGTTGGAAATGGGGATATCATATATCACATAATCCACGACGCTACTACCTAGACCATGAATACAGGTTGGTTGGAGTTTACCCACTTCATTACTCCATTGCAAATTATAAGGTCTTGAGAATTGCAGAGCTTGACTAGATTAGTACCAAACAAATTCTCAGTTAGGTCTTCATAGCTTCGTTTGTAGATATTAGCTAAAACAAGGTCCTCTAGCCATAAAGGATTATGGTAGGAATCATTGCTTAAAAGAATAGCTTGGTTAGTTGTAGTTCTAACATTAAAGTCTTCTAGCAGGAGGATATTACCTTCATTTCTCAAACTGTAAATATCTTGTTCTAAAGTATTATGGGGACAATTTATATCTAGATTATTTTTCTTATAAAAAGTAGAATTAATAGGTGCAAAATAGCAAATTGCTATATAAATCTTCTTAGCGTTAATGTCTGAAATTTCTATCCAAATGTATCGATTGAGAGGGTTGATCTTATGAAGTTGAATGGAAGGAGAAATGTTATTTCTAATATAACAATCTATGCCTCCTATACCTCTACAGGAGGATTTTTTGTTCCATGTCAACCACAAGACAAATCCTTCTATGTTAGGGACCTTAGACTCTTCATGCTCCCATGTTTCAACTAGATAAATAATATCAATATCACTTGGGATCTAACTTAAAATATGATCTTTGAGCCAGGGAAAGCCACGATAGTTCCAAAAAAGGATCATGAGTGTTCTATATTTATGGTCAGTACAACTTACTTTAACATAGATCAAATTATCTTTATGTTAAATTATTTTTCCTAGCCTCTTTGCTTCTATGAGGTAAGTTGTTTCAATTTGTGATTTATTTTTTAGTTCTTCTTTTACTATTGCTAGCGTATCCTCCTCTTGTTGTTCTTTTATACCAAAAAATATGAGGTTCAAGGATCTTTTATTACGCTCATGATCCAATTCAATTAGCTTATTCATTTCCTCTTTGATGGGTTTGATATCCAATTTGTTTTCCAAACTACTTAGGGCCAAATTGTGGGCTCGTTTTTCTTCTATCTCTTTAATATTATCTCTCAAGTTGTGATTTTCTTCAACCTCTCCTTCTTGGGTTGGTTGTTTTTGTTTTTCCATTTCTTGTATTATAGCCTCCATTGTCTGCAATTAACTCTTGAACCCTAATAATCTATCCTCTATCTGTGTTTGAATCGTCTCTTCGAAGAGTCTAATTTTTTTTATCAAGCATTGCCTCTAACTCTATTTGGAGTTTTACTTCCCTTTCTTCACTCCTTTTTTCTAATGATTCTAACTCTTTTTGGAGTTTTGCATTTCTTTCTTCTCTCCTCTTTTCTAATGATTTTATATATTTGTGAAGACTCTCTTGGGTGACTTTGGAGGGCCTACCCTTGACAGGATGAGGTTTTGGAAGTGGTGGAGTGATCATATTGAAAAGAAGAGAAAATAAGTAACAATTGACTCACCTGATTTATGAACACGCGCCTAGGTGCTCAGTAGGTGGAAGAAGCCAAAACTGCAGAGCTGCAATGTGTCACTGCAAAGTTCATAAGAAAGTATAGATTCACATCACCACAAAGTTTAAAGGCTGCAAAGTTTGCAAAACCACAAATTTCAAAGACCACAGAGTTATTCTGCGTGAAACTGTAGAGTTTTTCACATCACCAAGAGTTCAAAACCGTGGAGATTATTCCATGCAAACCATAGAGTGGTTCGAATCACCGAGAGTTCAAAACCGCAGAGAATATTCCTGTCAACAAAATTCAAAACTGCAGAGATTAATCATATCACCGAGAGTTCAAAACTGTAGAGGCTGATAGAGATTATTTATCCCGAGTTTTAATTTGGCAAAAATTGGAAAGAAAAAATTGAAAAGTAGTCTTTAATTTTTTAATGAAAACTTGTATTGAATATTTTTTATTTCTATAATATTTTTACACAAAAAGTATTTAAATTCATTAATAATAATAATTGAATTCTGATTAGTGTAATGTCCCCATTTTTGGACTTCGTTACTCTACAGTTGTAGATGACCTTATGGGTTTATGTCAGCCTAACCATAGGGGTAATCTGAGGTTAACAGTGAGCACGGGAGGTTTGGAGGAGTTATATGATTCTTTCAGAGGCTTTCTCATCATCTTTCATCATCGGGATCACTCATGTGCAGTCACTTTTGGTTCCAAAACATTTTGACTATTCCCGTAAATTTGGAAGTATCAATGAGCATTATTTAATGAATTTCACTAAGGTTGTCATTTTAGTAATTTATTTAAAAGGAGTACAATGTAATAGCTCGTTGGAACCGTGATGAAGAGCTCTAAATGGTGGAGAGGATTAAAAGTTACTTTCAGTACCCAAAAATTCTTTAAAATCTAATAAATCACTATTTGGGGTAAAAGGGGTTAATAAATTAATAAAGTGATTTTACTAAAGTTAAATTAAAAAGTCACTTAAGTGTAAAAGGGTAAAAGGGTAAACAAAAGGGTGAACAAGGAAATATAAGAGGAATGAGGGTGCCCTCTCTCATTATACATTTGTTATTTTCTAAAAACGAAATTGAGAGTGCTCTTGCAACTTTGTCTCTTGGGACGAAAAACCCTAGAGGAGTTTGGGATTAGGTTCGGTGGTGAAACTATCCACCTTATCCAATTGAAGAGGAGAGATAATCCATATTTCTTCATTGCTCTTAAGTGTGGCTGAGTATTTCATCATTGACAACTAAGTTCTTCATTTGCAGAAGTTGTCTTGGCTGGAGGAGGGCGAGTTTAATCTTATGGCTGTATTTTGGTGTTGTGGGAAACATTTTTTCTTAGTTGGAGGTTGATTCCTCTGTGGGCAGCCTTTATTTATTAGAGGGACCGATTCAATTATTATTGGGATCAATTTCAATATAGGAGAGTCGAGTTAGTTGTTTCAGGGTCAATTTCAGATGTTGGAGCAGAGATTTGCATTGATGGGCACATTTCCTTGAGATTGGGGCACTATCCCTTGAGAGTAGACAGTGATAATTATTTGTTGTGTGCTAGGAACCAAGATCATTGTTGTTTGGGGGTGATCTTACTACCGGAATTGAGTCTGCTATTGTTGAAACCATTCCTGTGTGGACATACTTCATCTACTAGAGGAAAAGGGTCGATTTCTATTGCAACAGAGTCCTAGAACCTTGTGGGTATTATTTGTTGAGTTGTTGAACATATTTAGCAGCCAATTGTTGGCACATTCAACCCATAATTTATAGAGACAACCTACATGAAACATATCAGGTTCCTAATAATTGTTATTGCACTTTTTGTTGAGTTTTTCAATGTATAATAGTTGTTATAGAAGTTAATGCAATAAAGTGTTTTGGATTTAGTATTTGTATCTCATTGTAAATCCCATGCTGGGATACACATTTGCTATTTTAGTTGTTGTCATAATTTTATATATATGATGTTGGGTGTATTTTCAAAGTGGGTTGCAAACTGTTGTTGTTGAACTTTGACAAGAGCAAACATTCAATAACACCAAACAACAAAGTGTTCGATAAAATGTCTACACTATAAAACTGAGATAAAATTCTAAAAATTTTTAATGGGGATTTTACAATTAGAAAGATAATTAGAATTAAAGAAACTTTGTATGTGATTAAGGCTTTCATTAATTGAAGTTGATTTTTTTTTTAAATATATAAATCTCAAATAAGAGAATGTTTTATGGGAGTTTATTTTCACATTTAGAAGGATGAAAGAGGCCTCATTCATATTATATAAAAGTTTAAAGTTAAAATAATTGGGTTTCAATGAGATTTAATACTAAGACTATTGTCTCTTAATCGAATCGAGTCATTTATGACCTACCATCATAATTTACCATTTACATATTCTCTGATACCAAAATACTTAAAGCTTATGCAAAAATGTACAATCACAAGTACACAAAATAACCAAACTTAAGTTTATTGATAAAAAACTTATGCAAAAATGCACAATTACAAATACACAAATATACACAAAACAACCAAACTTAAATTTATTGATAAAAAAAATCAATAATACAAAACACTATTGATAAAACGATCTATAAATTATATTGTATGACACCATGACCCTCTTAACAACTTTTAAATCTCAAAGCAATCTCTATTACATATTGTTGGTCTTCGGTTTTGATCATGTTTTTTGCCTATATTATATTCCACAGACCTCCATTTATATGCCAGTACCACCCTTTTGGCCTTGTTTTGACATAATTGACATCTCCCTACCATTCAATGGGGTTACTTAAGGTATCTTTAGATTTCAAGCTATTTTTATGCACTTTGATGCTTTAAATTGATATTGGAACTAATGTCGCTTGGGTTAGGTACCACTTCTATTTTTGGAATAGGATGTCGGTACCAGGTACCAACTCGTACCCGTGGAGATACCAATGGAGCCGCTCAAGATCTGTGTGTTATGGTCTGAATGGGAGACAGAGAGATTCGCATGACAGCTGGAGTCATCGCCCACAGGGTGCTTGAAGGCATAATGATAAAACTGGGTCGTGATTCTTCATTGTTCACACTTCGTGACACTACGTGTCACGAAGATGTGAAGTACATTTTAAAACTTGATTCCAAGACTATTCTCGGATCGTGGGGATCCGTTTGTTTTATGTATCTTTGCTTTAGACTGTTAGAGACAGAAGGATTTATATATAAACCTGTGATCACTCCTGAGAACGGGTTGGATTATGTTGGATTATGCTATGTCGTGAACATATATTTCTGAATACAAAACCGTTGTTACGTTATGTTACCCGATTGTCATACGATCTGAGTACTTTTCTTATGAGTTAATGAAGCGTGAATTTACACAATGTTTGCATAGAATGTTATAGTCGGCTCTGGTTATTACTAACAACGTTTGTGCCATTTGGTTGGGCCCGCCAAATCGGTGCAAGCCGCTGCTTTATTCTGCCATAGATTTAGTTGTTTCAGTGTGTTAGTATTTGCTTACATGAATGGTATATCTGCAGCTCATAGTGTGTCATAGATTTAGTTGTTTCAAGATTGTGTTTATTTATTCTGCAACCAAATCGTTCCAACGTACTGTTATCTTTGACGTTGCTGAGTATTGAATGCATAACTGATGCCTGTAGGGTTTATAGTATGAACATGGTTTGTTTAGTTTCCAGTTTTTGATTCGAACATAACTTAGAATCGGCATGAACTTTGCTTTGTTAAATAGTTAGTTACCCTGCTTAATTAGAGTAGATAGATTACAGTTAAAGTAGAGGGAGCTCCCGGTACCAGTAGGTAGGGTAGTACTCTG
>ML778387.1:629436-641879 GCA_009831015.1 Picea engelmannii | reverse complement strand
TACTTCAAAAGACAATCCTACAGCAAGACTTGCATAACAATGGGGTAGGTAATGTAATTCAGGTATGTTTAGTTCGTATTGATTTATTGTATTAATTTTCATACTGATAAGCTTGAACTAAGGGTGCCTTAATTACTCCATAACGTTTCATCATTTCCACGATCTGTAATTAACAAACTTACCTACCATGACATTTCATGTCATAAAAATGCACCATTACCGGAACTAAGTTCGATTTGACTCGGATATGATAACTCCACACCCTCGTATGGCCTTCATCATGTTTCGACACCCTATCTATCTCCACGACAATTCAAATCTTCTCATATGATTTTCTTCCCGACCACATTCTCCATCGCAATCTCTCCTTTCGTCGCCCTCATCCAACCTTCGTTGCCCTCACCCAACCTTCGCTACCACCGATAGACTTTCCCTGTGATACCAAGAAGAGCCATGGTAGCAAATCGCCACGAACCAGAAACATACGCCGACTTGGAAGCCCTCCCGGAGTATGGGGCAACTAGAGATATTTTTAAGTAAGCAGGGTGGGAGCCATTTCTGAAGAAGTTCGATGGGTATAACGATGCAATCACACTCCAGTTTGCGCTGCATTTTGAGGATGGGACCGCCAAGGTGGGCGAACTTGAGTTCGAGGTCACAGAGGAGTTCATTGCAGAGGCAATTCAATTTCCCACCACAGGCCAAAGATGGACGAAGGGACAACCGGTTGATAAAAAGCTCTGTGCGCAGCTGTTGAAACCTCAGTACCGGGAAACAAAATGGTCCGAGGGAACGTCGCGGTCTTAGCTGGAACCACAGTGGGCTCAAGTGTTGGTCATCCTCCAGCGTTACCTAACGTGTGAGGGTCGATATACCATTATATTCCCCTGCCACACCCGACTTCTGTTACACTTCACAGGTACTCCACTGAACATACCCTTTTTCTTGTTAAAAAGTTTAAAAAGGATGGTCGAACAGGTCCAAAGGGCTAATGAGTTTTAGGGGAGTTTATTTCACTTCAGTCTAGTTAAAATATTGATCACATCTGCACTGTCGAAGAAGAAAGAAACTTGGGACCTCTTCACTGTAAAAACCCTCGCATGTGCCCAGTCTAAAGCTAAGAATGTGAAGCCTGGTCCCCCACACAAAAAGTTGAACTCCAGGAAAAAGAAAGTCAAAACCCTGACTAAAGACCATGTTGGGGACCCTGAGCCCGAACCTCCAATTGGTGACGAGGTAGAAACCAATACTAAAACTGGGAAGGCCACCACACCCACAGAGGCGAACATTGAAGTCCCGAGTTCTCCCCCAGCTGCCGAGAACATAATTGATGTGGAGGAACTAGCCGAGTCAACTGATAAGCCTAGGAGGAACCCAAAAAGAAAATGTAAAAGCGTATTGTCGGGAATGGACAACTCGGTACCCAGTTACCCCCCAAAAGAGAGATTGGAAAGTATAGATGGTCACGAGGAGGCCCCAGAGCCATCTGAGATGACCTGGACTTTGTCCCAACTAATTTGAAAAAATCGTAAAACAAATCGGCAGGCTACTACACCCAAAGGAAATGTGCAGAATAAGTCCGTTCAAGTACCAACTGGTACCCCTGTTCAGATGCCAAGAGAGTTCACTCCTGAACCTGATCTAGTTGACACTTTTGCACTCAGCCCAGCTCATCCAGATCCAATTGACAACTATGAACTCAGCCCAGATCGTAATCTTGATCCAGTTGATACTTATGAACGCAGCCCATATGCATTCACTCCTGAGTTCAGTTCAGACCATAATTTCGATAGATTTAACACCCCTGCTCAAAGTCCCGAAGAGCCCACGCATGCATCTAGTCCTTCACCACAGCCAGGACAAAGTCAAACAGTTGAAACCCACTGCGAGATTTCCTCCAGTCGATCCTGGAAACCAATGGTGGCGAAACTAGAGAGCAAGAATAGCAGACTGAAGGAGAAGTTGCATGAGTACATTGTATTGGATAGACATATTAAAACCGAAAATGAACTCCTGAAGCTCAGGGTAACTCACCTCTTATCCAAAGTTGAAAGGTTAAAGCAGAGGAATAAGGATATTTTCAAAAGGAACAGGCAACTTCAGAGGATTGCCAGAAAACATGTTATAATCAACAAGGTCCTTAAGAAAGAAATCAGGAATCTGAAGAAGCAGGAGAGGCTACAAATGCTGGTTGCAGCCGCTGCAACCCTCTGATGGCTACCAGTTTTTGATTTTTGTTGCCTGAGGACAGGCAAGGACTTCAGTGTGGGGGCATGTTGGTCTCCAGTTTTGATCATGTTTTTTGCCTATATTATATTCCACAGACCTCCATTTATATGCTAGTACCACCCTTTTGGCCTTGTTTTGACATAATTGACATCTCCCTACCATTCAATGGGTTTACTTAAGGTATATTTACATTTCAAGCTATTTTTATGCACTTTGATGCTTTAAATTGATATTGGAACTAATGTCGCTTAGGTTAGGTACCACTTCTATTTTTGGAACAGGATGCCGGTACCAAGTACCAACTCGTACCCGTGGAGATACCAATGGAGCCGCTCAAGATCTGTGCGTTATGGTCCGAATGGGAGACAGAGAGATTCGCATGACAACTGGAGTCATCGCCCACAGGGTGCTTGAAGGCATAATGATAAAACTGGGTCGTGATTCTTCATCGTTCACACTTCGTGACACTACGTGTCACGAAGATGTGAAGTACGTTTTAAAATTTGATTCCAAGACTATTCTCGGATCGGGGGGATCCGTTTGTTTTATGTATCTTTGCTTTAGACTGTTAGAGACAGAAGGATTTATATATAAACCCGCGATCACTCTTGAGAATGGGTTGGATTATGTTGGATTATGCTATGTCGTGAACATATATTTCTGAATACAAAACCGTTGTTACGTTATGTTACCTGATTGTCATATGATCTGAGTACTTTTCTTATGAGTTAATGAAGCGTGAAGTTACACCATGTTTGCATAGAATGTTATAGTCGGCTCTGGTTATTACTAACAGCGTTTGTGCCGTTTGGTTGGGCCCGCCAAACTGGTGCAAGCCGCTGCTTTATTCTGCCATAGATTTAGTTGTTTCAGTGTGTTAGTATTTGCTTACATGAATGGTATATCTGCAACTCATAGTGTGTCATAGATTTAGTTGTTTCAAGATTGTGTTTATTTATTCTGCAACTGAATCGTTCCAGCGTACTGTTATCTTTGATGTTGCTGAGTATTGAATGCATAACTGATGCCTGTAGGGTTTAGAGTATGAACATGGTTTGTTTAGTTTCCAGTTTTTGATTCAAACATAACTTAGAATCGGCATGAACTTTGCTTTGTTAAATAGTTAGTTAAAATGAACATGGTTTGTTTAGTTTCCAGTTTTTTATTCAAACATAACTTAGAATCGGCATGAACTTTGCTTTGTAAAATAGTTAGTTAACCTGCTTAATTAGAGTAGATAGATTACAGTTAAAGTAGAGGGAGCTCCCGATACCAGTAGGTAGGGTAGTACTCTGTTTTCCTGTAGACAGAATTATATTTATTTTTGATGCTCAGAATGAATGCATATCAGGAAAAACTCTTTGTGTCAGGGCTTAAACAGAAATGAGGACGATATATGATTAAAACATAGTGGTGGAATACGCTTGTGAAATCATACTTATGGATGGAAATAGAAGCACCAACATTTAAACGTAGGATTGTTTTCTGTTGATGACTTAAATAGGAAATGCTCAGTTTTAAGATAGTCATTAAGATTCAAGTTCTCAGGATAAGTGTGTGTTTTCTTCTAAGGATAGCATTCAGATAGAGACTAGAACCTTACCCGCACATACAGTGTAGCAGCTCGAAGTGTTTCAGGTCATTCAAATCTTCAATTTAGCAACCTAACACATATATCATAGCATGCATAACTCTTTGCAATATCTATTACATATATCTCATAAGTACATAATAGCATGCATAACTCTTAGGCTTCTTAATTATAGAGCTACAACTCTATTATTAATCTTTCACTTTATGCCATAGATATACTATATTGCTTGCCATAAAGGGATGATATTTATGATAAAAAGTGTGTGGATTGATTGGTTCAATATTTAATATGTCACTTCTTCATTATAGAGCTACAACTCTATTATTAATCTTTCACTTTATGCCATAGATATACTATATCACTTGCCATAAAGGGATGATATTTATGATAATAAGTGTGTGGATTGATTGGTTCCATATTTAATATGTCCACATTCCTAATATGTTGTCGAGAGTGGTTTTACATGTTTACCATACTTCATCTCCAAATTTCATGGTATGTACAAGTATCTTTTTGATCGAATTTGAATGGTTCACACCAATGTGTCTTCCTTTTGATATTTCTTAATTGGAACTCCATGTTTCTATTATGCAAATTTGATTTTTGAATTTGAATGGTTTACATTCAAATTTGAAAATCAAATTTCAAATTTGTCAAGAGTGGTTTTACCATATTTCATCTCCAAATTTCATGGTATGTACAAGTATCTTTTTGATCGAATTTGAATGGTTCACACCAATGTGCCTTCCTTTTGATATTTCTTAATTGGAACTCCATGCTTCTATTATGCAAATTTGATTTTCGAATTTGAATGGTTCACATTCAAATTTGAAAATCAAATTTCAAATTTGTCGAGAGTGGTTTTACCATACTTCATCTCCAAATTTCATGGTATGTACAAGTATCTTTTTGATCGAATTTGAATGGTTCACACCAATGTGCCTTCCTTTTGATATTTCTTAATTGGAACTCCATGCTTCTATTATGAAAATTTGATTTTCGAATTTGAATGGTTGTATCTTTTTGATCGAATTTGAATGGTTCACACCAATGTGCCTTCCTTTTGATATTTCTTAATTGGAACTCCATGCTTCTATTATGAAAATTTGATTTTCGAATTTGAATGGTTCACACCAATGTGCCTTCCTTTTGATATTTCTTAATTGGAACTCCATGCTTCTATTATGCAAATTTGATTTTCTAATGTGCCTTCCTTTTGATATTTCTTAATTGGAACTCCATGCTTCTATTATGCAAATTTGATTTTCTAATTCTTTTGGGGATTTTTCTTTTGGAACTTTGATCTAAATGTTTTAACCTTTAGACTTAATTTTATGATTAACTCAATGTGCCTTTTTTTTTTAGTTTCTATGTTTCCACTGTGCAATTTTCATTTTCTAATTCCTTACTTTGGGGATTGTTATACCTAACTCCTAGGGATATCTAAGGAGATGATGTCTCAAGGCCCTTAGATTGTAGACATGGAGTACCGAGAGACAACTTGACCAATAGTGTTCTCTTTCAAAGATAGAGACCTACCTCACAACCACAATTCTAGGTTCATCATGAGGGTATCCACCACATCAGTTGGCTTCCAGAAGGCATTGGGTCTTGCTCCATGAGGTACAAGATAGGTATTATGGTGAGTGTCATTTCAATATTTGAGGCATTTGAGTTTGTGTATTTTAAACTACATTTGATTATGTAACGTCTACTTGGACATTATGCTCTTTGCCATGTTTCACTTTGGTGGTTGACAGTGCGCCCTAATAAGTGGGTCACCCTTGGGGATAGGTTTTCTACTAGGAGGTCCTCTTGATGAGTCATCGTGTTGTTCCTGACCATACTTGTCACTTTCCACACTCCATCCCCTCATCTCCTTACCTTTTAGGATTTTTGGGTGTACTGACCGAAGAAGGGATTGCTCCTCATTTCATGGGAAGAAGGGGTTGAAGGCCCAGAGGCTTGTAGTTGGAAAAAGATAAAAGCCAATCATGAACCTTCTAGATGCTTGCCTAGGGATACCGAGGATAACGAAATGTATCTCATAAAAAACTGATGGGACCTATAAAAAATAACTAATGCAAAATGTCAACCAATGTGGAGCATGTGTGGGCACTATTTTTCATGCTTAGGTAGAAGCTACACACATGAATTCAACTTGGGGAAGCATCATGTGACCAAGGTAGAGTCAATGTGGGAATTGTTTTTCATGTTTAGGTAGAAACCCCACCTTGGATTCAACTTGGAAACATAAAAAAAGAACAAAAGGCAATAAATGGGCTTGGAAAAATGTTGCATTGAAAATGAAGGTGCAACACACCCTCTACAAAGGCACCCATAAATGAGATACTTCAATCTCTTGTATGTCATGAACCCCATGCCCATGAGTCTTATCCCCATCCATGTCACTTTTTCCACATGTCTTAGAGAGGGTTCCACTTGGGAAACACTCCTAAAATTGAGGTACGATTCACCCAATAGGTCGTTTTGTCAACCCTCCCATGCTTAAACTTGGAAAATTGCATAGGGTCTTTGAACACTTGTTTATTCTGATGAGGTAGTTTGGATGTACATGATTATATGGCTCTTTTATTGATTTTATTTACTTATCATGATTCATTTGACTTGAGATCCTTGAAGGGTGCATTCATTGTCTTTGCAGGACCTAGTTGGTGGACATATTTGGAAGAACAAGCCTAGCTTGGGCTTCCTTGGGGCTTGAAGCCCATAGGTTGGATACCATGACCAACACATTGGACAACGATGCTAGCCTTTGGAGGCCTGAGGAGATATAATGGAGGACATAACCCAACCCTTATCCAGTGCAACGATTTTCTCTTGAGGCTAAAACATCACTTTTGGGGAGGTTGACGTCACCCTATGACTAGGGCTTCTAGTGGTGTTGTTGTTGCTTGACACTTGGCATATTTGGATGGAGAGGGGCACCTTGAGTACCCTAGCGCTTAAGAAGGATGCCTCTGGAGGCCCAACATTTCATCTCCAAGCTCAACGATTTTCTAAAGGTGCCAAAACATTTCCCTAGAGGGGTGACATCATGCTTCTTTAGGGTTTCTTATGTGCATTTTAGGGTTAAATTTGAATTTTATATTGTAAAGGGGAAAATTAAGGGTTGTTGTTGTCACACACCCACAACGGGGAATAAATAAATTTCTCTTTTCTTAAAGGACATAATCTCCATTCATGGTTCCTAATTTGGAAGATTAGGGAATCCCGTCCGACCACCTGGTCAAGGATCTCTGATTCTGAGGCCAAACAATTCTCTGAGACCTTGATGGTCTCGTTCTATAGTTAAACACATAATATTTCGGCTTCTTGGTGCAGGTTTAAGGGCAACCACAACCTTCCCTTTCTCCCTGCTGCGCAAGGTCAGAGTCTTGGGCTTTAGCTCCTTTTGTGTGATAGGCCCCCTCTTGATGTGACCTTGGCGATGACCACACAATTGCGAGCACAGACACAAGTGGTTCGGAGTCAAACTGATTTTGGGCCCGCAATGCTCTCACAACCTCCACGTGTCCTCTTGATGAAACCACGGTTTGAATTGCGGTCCACCCTCAATATCTTAAACTCCTCGCAACTCCTGTCCCCACAATGTTACGGGATCCTCAATCTCACGATCTTGAGGATAATGGCTAAATCGACGATTCAGATCTGTGCCTCTCGGATCTACGGACCAGGTCAGCCTCCTTTGGATCAATGATTGAGATCTCTTCGTAATTTCGGACTTTGGGAATTCTAAATCTCAAACCTAGCTTTCTTCCGTACTTCAATCCTCCGGAGTTGACTATCCACAGACACCTGTCCTACTCAATCAATGATACTACCTTCACTTCGGGTGGTTGACCTTTCAACCCATATCAATGGTCCAACGACCCTCTTCTCGATCAACGGTCGATATCTCCTCCGGGTCTCCGAACTTATGAGATCTCAAATCTCAAACCTCTTTTCCCAATGGCTTTTACCCGGAGTCTAAGATCCATTGATGCATGTCTTCCCCAAATCCAACAATCGAGGATTACTTCGGGTCTTTACCTGACATCCGTAGACTTGCACCACGTGTCCTCTGAATCCAATGGTTATGAATCACTTCGAGACCTTACCTGGAGTTCACAAATTCACGCCATCTGTCCTCTAGATCTGACGGTCCAGATCTACTTCAGTTATTCGGCACTTCAGTGCTTCGAGTTTCGAGAGTTTCAACTCTCAATCAGAAATCGCAAATTTGGAGGTTGGCTTACCTCTGTTTCCCAATTCCCGATATTCACCCATGTCAAATCAATGGTCTACAATCCTCCGTGATCCAACAGTCTAGATCACATCGCAACTTCAAGTTTCAGAAGTTTAGTCGTGCCAACGTGCGAATCTCCCAATGTACGAATCCCCGATCTCACCAATCCGACGGTCAAGGAGGGTCCTGATAGATCCTTATATCTACGACCCAGATCACGTCGCAACTAAAGGTTTCGGGAGTTTAGTCGCACCAACGTGCGAATCTCCCGATGTGCGATCTTGCGAAGATTGAAGGGGTCGAGGTGTTAACGCCTGTGCCCTTTCTTCAAATCTAATGGCCGCGACAGACCTTGGGTCCTCCCGATCGGATCTCATTTGTTCATATTCTAAATGAAAAAGGATATTCCCTTTTGATACTTGGACCTCACTATTCTTCCTGATCTTCCTCAGTTATGAAGGATTTAAGAGCGTTGCACTCTTTCTCTCGAGCTTAACACTTAGAAGGGTCTTCTACACTATTATTGTGCTCCATCATCAAGTCTAGAACTTAAGTGGTTATCGGTCTCTGCTTTCCTCGTAGAGAGCCTGTGCATATCTGCACTACCTCTCCTGAACTTAACCAACTCCTTCCTCCAAGGGACTCAGAATGATTAGGAGGGTCGACATGTGTACATGAAACTATACTTAAGGTCGATGAACTCACAATTCGTGACTCTGGCTTAAGCTACCACGGAACACAAGTATTTATGAGTATAAAAACACATCCAATTCATATAATTTTCTACTTGCCTAATTACACAATCAAGCAGGAATAAAAGGGATATAGTATAATCATTAAGCAAATATATCCATCCCTGCAACATTCATAAGATATCCAACTTTAATTCATAGTACCACTTAAATACACAATATATGTGATTACTTATCTATTACAGGTGGTATCCAACTAACTGACTGTGGGTGTTCGACCTTCCACCCTACCATAGGCTCAAAGGCATTCATTCTTAGCACTCTGCCCACCTCCGTGTCAAGCCATGATATCACCAGGGAACTCTCGCAGTTCTCAAGGATTCTTTCTCTGTTCAACTTTTGCTCAGGTTTTGTTCTCTGCAACTTTCAAATATCTCTCTCTGTTATGGCCTCGATGAGATTTATCATATGCCCCCTCAGCATCAAGCTCGTGGCCTTCTATTCATTATTCTATGGAGAGCTCCGTGCATCCCCCATATGAGCTTGCATGCTCGTATTCTTTTTTTTCACCACCTGTCTGGTTGTTCGTGTGTATCTATCTTACCTTCCTTCTTTTGGAAGGTTCCCGACCCATCACGTTCCTTCTATCAGAAGGAATCTCGGTCTACAGGTCTCTATGGTACTTCGGGCTGACATTCTGCAGCTAGACCATGCTCCCATTCATGGGGGTGGTTGATAATTCAACCACTGGCCCTTTCTTTATTAACTGATTTCTCTCCTTGGGATCCGAAGGAGGTTTATCATCCTCATCCAGAGAAATTTGGGGTTATTTGATATAATGAACCCTCTTGAATAGTTTTCACATTCTTCCTCTAGTGATATCATGGCCAATACCTTCAAGGTTTCACCCCCACAGTCAGTTATTGGCAACCCAAACAATAATACATTTACATTGTCCACATGCCTTAGCATGGTAATCCTATTTTATGATTAAGTTACAAACTAGGGGAAATAGGGTGTTACAATTCCCTCCCCTTAAAGGAACATCGTCCTTGGTGTTCTTTCTCAAAACACCTGTCATGCCTTTCTCATTTAGTTGTTTCAAAAATCTTGGTCTTTCTCTCTCAGTCAGGTCCTTTTTCAGACCCTTAATATTTGTCACCTGATTTCAATAATTCTTGGACAATCAAGCATGTTAATCATAGTCTTATGCGAAAACATTGCGCAAAAATTTCTAGGAAATTGTCATAATCTTAGCTCAATAATTATCTGCGCATTTTTTGGATTTGTATCCACATGGTTGTTTTGTTATCCAGGCTCATTGTTTTTCCTTGACATACCCATTGGGTGCATGATCCCAATCAATAATTTACAATAACTATCAAGGTTGCATTTTCCTTGCGGTCACTCACCCTCCAGGCCCAAGCTCAGGCATCCCCTTCTCTGCTATATAGTCCCTCGGCTGATCCATCTTGCCCTGCCAAGGTTTTCTCACACAGGAAGAACTACTCATCGTGTGCATGATCCCAATAGTTTACAAGAACTATTAAGGTCTCCTCTTCCTTGCGATCACTCACCCTCCAGGCCCAGGCTCAGGCATCCCCTTCTTTGCTATACAGTCCCTCGGGTGATCCATATTGCCCTGCCAAGGTTTTCTCGCACAAAAAGAATTCCATAGACTCTATCGAGTCTTACAGTTGAGGCATCCCTTGGTCTTGCTCTGCCGAGGTGTCCCTCTGGCTTGTGTTACCTCAACACAATCTATTCTAGGTGATCATGGCTTACCACGAGGTTCTCATGGCTCAACACTAGCCATTTTTCATGCTTTTACATCTTGACAGCCTTCCGGATCAACTAAAGTTAGGGATGAAGGTTACTCTCCTTCTCCCGACTCAATCATAGATAGGGATGAAGGTTACTCTCCTTCTCCCGAGTCAGTCTTTATTTCATGCGTTCGACTTATATTCTTTCTCACCCATATCACATGCATATAAAAATTCACAAGACATCATCATAAAATTTAAATTCAAAATTTTCTTGTAACTCTATGACCCACATATATCTAAATTCCACATTTTGTTTCCATATTTGTTTCACACATGAAACAGATTCATAATTATGGGACTTTCCTTCCCATAGTGGTTTGGCTCAGCATGAAATTGGTCTTCCTTATGGATTACAATGCTGCCATATTCAAGACTCCCTTGCTTCCTACACTTTCAACTTCAATCAGCCAAACAAATTGTTAGTTTCCATGCACTTACATTTTATTACACCTTTATAACGTCATCACGAACCATTTCAGAATTGTGCATACTAACACTCAAATTCACTTTCTCAAAAACATAAATACCATTTCTTGCAGTTTGGCTTAGTAGGCAATTGGTCTTCTTTATGGGCTTACATCACTGCCATATCCATGACCCTTTGCTTCTTGCAATTCATTCTTTCCATAACCAAACAAATTGTTAGTCTCTCATGCATATATATATATTCAAAACCATGCATACTAACAGTTCATCACATCTGTATAAACATGAAAAGGGAATCCCATTCCTTTCCTATGCCTCATTTCAACATACCAAACCTTTCAAAACGTAATTCAACATTTTAAAGGATTTAACAAATGTGCCAATATTCATGGCCACATTCGTACCCAATGCACTCTTGCATGGATATCAAGTTTGTCAAACTTTACGATAGGTTCTTGGCCATGGTGTGTTGGAATTTAACCAACCTCTCCCCCCCATGGCTTATTCATTTTCATTCTGGTGCAGACCCCCCCTTCTCTCCAAGGGCTGTGCGACCTCCCGGTCTAGGATCTGCTCAAGACTAAATTGAAATAGTCTTCGATTCCCTGTTGGGACCTCTAAGAAACAATCCATGGGTATTTTTATAAAAACAAATTCTGCCCATGTGAACAAGTGCTAAGCATAAGTCTCCTCCACGTGACCATGCCTTGTGACCACATGCTTATCCAAAAAGTCGCGTCGCGATTTTGCGTATCGGCTATATGAGTCAATCGACTCTCTGTCCTTCGAACTCCCGAGTTCCAAAATTCTGACAAGGGCCTAGCGCATGCTAGCTCCTCCCTTATCCTCCATCCATATGACCCTTCACTATGACCTGGGGCCAATCCTTCTGAGCGTGTCAAGGACTCCCGATGCGATTCACCTCCATTCTCCCAATCCTCTGATACCCGAAATTGCAAAATATTCGGATCAGATCAACAGTCCACACTATCTCTCCAGCCAACAACTATGATCCAGTCATGATTTCATGTTTTGCGAATTCTCACAACTCCGCCCTTTGACCTTTCCACTTTGCGAGTCAATGAAATGTCGATCTCTTGCCACATGTCCCCTTTCAATGGACGGTCCCGATGATTTCAGGATTTCGCGTTTCGGGGTTTCGTGAATTTCACTCTGCTTTTCCAAATCTTATAGTTTTGGGAAATTCCAATAATTCCTTGTGACTAACCAGTGCGTTACTTCTCCAAGATCTAATAGCTTGAAAGATTTCGGCTCCTCCTGAATGGATCTTGAAATCGATTTGACGAATACGATTGGTTTCCTTACGATGAACGTCTCACGTTCATCTCCTCTGTCAAGTTCTCGATTAACCTGATTTGATCAGGGTTTTCCTTCTCGATCTGTAGTTGATCGAAGGGATTTCTACG
>ML778387.1:577594-629405 GCA_009831015.1 Picea engelmannii | reverse complement strand
TGTCAACAGAGATCATTTGGTTCAAATGTTATTGCATCATAAAATTAGTCTTCACTGCCAGAGGTTCACACCTCCATCACTCGGTTTCTCCTTTCCGAATCATACCCTACCTGGGTATCCATGGCATACAACTGCCCTTTTAAAATTTCGTGCATAACATTAGACAATAAAATATTCCAGAAAGGATTCTTACCCAATCTTTTCATACCTGTTCTTGGCTGCTAGCACCCTCTTTCTGATTTTTACCTCATCAATAGTGTTTTTAGGGGGATTCTTAAAGTCCTGTCAACAATCTTTCGACCTCAGCCTTCCCATGGTCATCCTCTACTTGAGGTTTCCCATCATTGGTAATCGTCTTCCTCAACAGTTCCAATTTCTTTCTATACACAACATGCATCATTAGTTGTAATATCAATTAAAATTCATGTATCATAACATCCAAATTCATAACTTCTTCAAAATGTCCTAGTATATATTTATGCACTTCATCACATTATCTTCAAGGGTCTCCATGAATGCAATACAGACAGTTCTCAACTGGTTCTGCAGCAATACAATCATCATCACTATGATGTCAAAACATTTACTTTCATTAGTAAATTGGCTTTCTCATTCTAGAGGAAACATAACACATAACAAGGAGGGAGTTAGGGAATCTCCCCTTCTTCCAATTCTTTCTACACCACCTGAGACTTTTCAGCCTAGCTGAGTTATCTCTTAAGGCTTCACTGCCTTTTCTTAACATGGCTTTAACCAAGCCTATTCAATCAAACATACCCTTGTATCCATTCATTAGTCTTCTATTTATTACATGATGCTTTCAAAATGTAATCCAGGATTCTTACATATAGATAGGCTTTGCAGCCCATTGCCCAACCTTCAATGATTATTAGAGTTGTGACTCCATTCTTCTGACAGAGTCCTTACACAGTTTCTTCGTAGGGAACTCCCACCGCATGCAACTTCTTTATTGCACATCCACCACTACCTGTGATGGACTCAACCTTGAGTTAGCTTTAGTTGTTTACCAAATATTCCTTAAGAAATATAAACGTACGTCTTGGTCAGATACCCAAATTATGTATCCATACATATTCGTGTTTGTTAACTTACTTCCATGATGTACTTAACCATATTCATAATCATCAGCCTATGTGTAGCTGCCATATGTATAGTTTATAGCCTACATACTTCTCTACTTTAAAATCATTCGACTCATGATTGTTTATGATTATTCTCATGTGATCTTCAAGGCAGAATCAATCGCCTCTTATTATGACAACAAAACATCCTTGCTCATCCACTCTTTCTTCTCTTTACACTAATCTTTCTTGAGGGAATGGAATACATCCCCCTTAGGCTATCATTCAAAATATAACTTTCGTGACTCTTCATAATGGAGTCAACCATGCAACCATGCAACCATGGTATTCTTCTACTATTCATTCAATCTTGGCAAGTGATAAGCTTGCTTCACATTTCACTCATCAGGGAAACCATATTGGGCCTTTAGTATACTTATACTCTTACATCATACATGTGCATCACTCACACATTTGATATCATTCGTATCTAACCAGTATTAATATCAAGTTTCATATCAAGAAGCTTCTCAATGCATTAGATCCATGCACTCAAGCATACACACACAACTAAGTATTCGTCATACTAGATTAGTTTTATCATTAGTGTTCTTTAGTTAGAGATTATAGTCTCTTACATGACTAATCTCACGGTTATAACTCATACTGGTGCTGCCTTCTCTTTATAGAAATGAACAACTAGGGTCACTCTCCCTTCTATACTATAGAAGCTGGCAAGAAAACTTTCTTGCCTCAACTTCTATAGGACTTTACTCATATCACTTTTCCTCTGGTCATGAGGAGTTATATACTCCCAGTTTAATACTAAGCAATAATTATACGGCCAAGGATCCTACCTAATTCTATCAGATTCCTTTAAGCCCACAAAGGTATTAACCATTATATAATCAACCATCATTAGTGCCTGAGGTTCCAACTGCCCATGCTTAGAGGCAGTGTCACAAACATCAGGTCATCCGCCTTTCAGGCTTCCGCTACCCTTGACAGAACCTTGCCACCTTCAACTATCCACATTCAAGCTTTATTATCAATTTTAATTAGCATATCCCTACTCAGGTAAGAGTAGTTATCACTTGACAAGGGTTAAATAATTTCTTCTGTTGAAATTCAACAAGAATTCCCAAAATCACAGGTTCAATCTGCAGTCCTTTTTCCACAAGGAGTAAATGAAGATAACAATACCTCTTTAGGTGACTCTCTCATGAGCCCAAGCAAGTCAAGTGTTGTAACCATGCTCTAATACCATTTTGTCACACACCCACAATGGGGAATAAATAAATTTCTCTTTTCTTAAAGGACAGAATCTCCATTCATGGTTCATAATTTGGAAGATCAGGGAATCCCGTCCGACCTCCTGGTCAAGGATCTTTGATTCTGAGGCCAAACAATTCTCTGAGACCTTGATGGTCTCATTCTATAGTTAAACACATAATCTTTCGGCTTCTTGGTGCAGGTTTAAGGGTACCCGCGACCTTCCCTTTCGCCCTGCTGCGAAAGGTCAGAGTGTCGGGCGTTAGCTCCTTTTGTGTGATAGACCCACTCTTGATGTGACCTTGGCGATGACCACGTGATTGCCGACACGAACACAAGTAGTTTGGAGTCAAACTGCTTTTGGTCTTGCAATGCTCTCACAACCTCTACGTGTCCTCTTGAGGAAACCACAGTTTGAATTGCGGTCCACCCTCAATATCTTAAGCTCATCGCAACTCCTGTCCCTATAATGTTACAGGATCGTTGATCTCACGATATTGACGATAATGGATAAATCGACGATTCAAATCTGCGCCTCTTGGATCTACAGACCAGTTCAACCTCCTCTGGTTCAACGAATGATATCTCTTTGCAATTCCGGACTCCGGGAATTCGAAATCTCAAACCCAACTTTATTTCGTACTTCAATCCTCTGAAGTTGACGATCCATGGACACCTGTCCTACTCTATCAATGGTCCTGCCTTCACTCTGGGTGGTTGACCTTTTAACCCAGATCAACGGTCTAATGGCCCTCTTCTTGATCAATGGTCGAGATCTCCTTCGGGTCTCTATACTTCTGAGATCTCAAATCTCAAACCTCTTTTCCCAATGGATTTTACCCGGAGTCTAAGTTACACTGACGCGTGCCTTCCCCAAATCCAATGATCGAGGATTACTTCGGGTCTTTACCCGACATCCATAGACTTTCACCATGTGTCCTCCAAATCCAATGGTTATAAATCACTTCGGGACCTTACTCGAAGTTCACGAATTCACGCCATCTATCCTCTAGATATGACGGTCCAGATCTACTTCAGCTATTCGACACTTCGACACTTCGGTGCTTTGGGTTTCGGGAGTTTCAACTCTCAATCGGAAATCACGACTTTAGAGGTTGGCTTACCTCTGTTTCGCGATTCCTGATATTCACCCATGTCAAATCAACGGTCTACAATCCTCCGTGATCCAATGGTCCAGATCACATCACAACTTCGGGTTTTGGAAGTTTAGTTGCGCCAACGTGCGAATATCCCAATGTACGGATCCCCGATCTCGCCAATCCAATGGTCGAGAAGGGTTTCAATAGATCCTTAGATCTATGGTCTAGATCATGTCACAACTTTGGGTTTCGGGAGTTTAGTCGTGCCAACGTGTGTACCTCCCAATGTGCAATCTTTCAATGACTAAAGGGGTCGAGGCGTTAACACCTGCACCCTTTCTTCAAATCTAATGGTCGCGACAGACCCTGGATCCTCTCGATTGGATCTCATTTGTTCATCTTATAAACGAAAAAGGATATTCCCTTTCGATACTTGGACCTCACTATTCTTCCTGATCTTCCTCAGTTATGAAGGATTTAAGAGCGTTGCACTCTTTCTCTCGAGATTAACACTTAGAAGGGTCTTCTACACTATTATTGTGCTCCATCATCAAGTCTAGAACTTAAGTGGTTCCCGGTCTCTGCTTTCCTCGTAGAGAGCCTGTGCATATCTGCACTACCTCTCCTGAACTTAACCAACTCCTTCCTCCAAGGGACTCAGAATGATTAGGAGAGTCGACATGCGTACATGAAACTATACTTAAGGTCGACGAACTCACAATTCCTGACTCTGGCTTAAGCCACCACGAAACACAAGTATTTATGAGTATAAAAACACATGCAATTCATATAATTTCCTACTTGCCTAATTACACAATCAAGAAGGAATAAAATGGATACAGTATAATCATTAAGCAAATATATCCATCCCTGCAACATTCATAAGATATCCAACTTTAATTCATAGTACCACTTAAATACACAATATATGTGATTACTTATCTATTACACGTGGTATCCAACTAACTGAATGTGGGTGTTCGACCTTCCACCCTACCATAGGCTCAAAGGCATTCATTCTTAGCACTCTACCCACCTCCGTGCCAAGCCATGATATCACCAGGGAACTCTCGCAGTTCTCAAGGATTCTTTCTCTGTGCAACTTTTGCTCAGGTTTTGTTCTCTGCAACTTTCAGATATCTCTCTCTGTTATGGCCTCGATGAGATTTATCATATGCCCCCTCAACATCAAGCTCACAACCTTCTATTTATTATTCCCTGGAGAGCTCTGTGCATCCCCCTTACGAGCTTGCGTGCTCGTCTTCTTTTTTTTCTCCACCTATCTGGTTGTTTGTGTGTGTCTATCTTACCTTCCTTCTTTTGGAAGGTTCCCGACCCATCACGTTCCTTCTGTCAGAAGGAAGCTCGGGTCTGCAGGTCTTTGTGGTACTCCGAGCTGACATTCTACAGCTAGACCATGCTCCCATTCATGGGGGTGGTTGATAATTCAACCACTGGTCCTTTCTTCATTAACTGATTTCTCTCCTTGGGATTTGAAGGAGGTTTATCATCCTCATCAAGGGAAATTTGGGGTTATTTGATATAATTAACCCTCTCATATAGTTTTCACATTCTTCCTCTAGTGATATCATGGCCATTACTTTCAAGGCTTCACCCCCACAGTCAGTTATTGGCAACCCCAAAAATAATACATTTACATTGTCCACATGCCTTAGCACGATAATCCTATTTTATGATTAAGTTACAAGCTGGGGGAAACAAGGTGTTACAGTTGTCCCCTCAGTTTGTGGTTTACCCTAAAATTAAGTGGACAAACACTTGTAGTAGGATTTTTATAAATAAATATCATTTGATTTGATTTTTATATCATAGCTCTCACTTGAGAGAAGACATTCTTGGCCGAAATTTGTGCCCTACTTGGGAATTTTTACACATCTCTCTTGTCACATTCTCTTTTAATGGTTTTTCTTTGGCTATTGGATGGATGGATGATGCACCATCTCTAGTGGAGGTCTATTTCTTGCTCTATGGTGGATTTTCTTGGTGAAAAGGAGGTTTATCTTGCCAATGCTTGGACTAGGTAAGGAATCTTTGTTGTTATTGCTTATTTTCTTGGTTTCAAGGTTAATTTGCTTAAACTTTTGGGGAGTATAAGTGCATACAACCCCACTAAGTCCATTATATTTTTTTTGAAATAATTTGTTGTATAAGGAATTCCTAGGAGGAATAAAAGGGTTAACACCCTCCTAGGGTTTTTCCTAGCTATATTAACTTGCCTTGGGAAGTAAAAGGGATTGCACCCCCAAGGAAGTAGCTCAACTAGCTCTTTAATTTTTGAGACTCCACAACCCAATAGTTAAAGGCAATAATATTCTTGCATTGGAGAAACAAAATCGTTGCATTGGGATACGTGAAAAAATGAGATATTGTAATTGTCTAAGTTGAAAATTTTTCCCTATGCTTTAAGCTTGCTTGAGCCACTAGGGCATTTTGATTGGTCAAGGATATATTTTTGTTCTTACAAACTTATGCTACAACCATTAGGGTTGCTACAAAATCTCTTTTTCAAGATTATTTTCTCACTCTTTTACCAGTGAAAATAGTTGGCAAGTTGCTATTATTTATCTACATGATATTGGCTATTGTTGGGCAAGTTTTTGGATAGTTAATTAGGGTAAAATTTGCTTCTGTAGCAATTCTGGAAACATCTTTTTGCAGCTCTGATTCTCATCAAAACTTGTGCTAAAGTATTGGAAAGTTACCTATTTGTTCAATGCTTCATTATCCAATAATTGTTTGATAGTTTTGATGGTTATTTCTGCAGTAAATGATTGATTCCATTGTTGATATATATATTTGTTTACTGTTGTGATTTAGGACAACAAGATTTACTTGCTTTTCCCTTTGACATTTAGGCTTTTATCTTGGTTATTTGTCTTGTCTCAGGCAGGTGTAACACTTTGGTGTAGGTACCCAAGGCTTTGGTAACCATCCTCCATCATCAAGACTCGTTATCAAGCCTTTTCTCATTTAATATCTTGACATATAGGGGTTTCACTTCCATACTCTCACTTTCCACTTCATTTCCCCCAGGGTCACTCGGGGCCCCTTGTTTTGGATTCTTCCTTCATAGAAGCGAGGGAGGCTTTATCTGAGGTGACAGTGGGTAAGCTCTCCCACCGTTATCTCCATCTAGTGGATTGGGTCGGGATTTTCCCAACCTACAACTTGTGCGATAACAAAGACTTTTCTTTTGGAACTTTGCTCCAGGTTTTTCAACCTTTAGACTTAACTTTATGATTGAATTTGAATGCTTCAAACCAATATGCCTTCCTTTTGATATTTCCTAATTGAAACTCCATGCTTCCACTATGCAACTTTGATTTTCTAATTCCTTACTTTGGGGACTTTCCTTTTGGAACTTTGCTCTAGGTTTTTCAACCTTTAGACTTTAGATGAAAACATTCCAAACTTTAGAAAGGTTTCACTTAGTAAAACTAACTTTCGATTTTCTTATTTACAACATTATTTTTAATGGAAAATCAGTAATCCCAAAAATATGCCAAAAATTATGTAGCTTTTCTCTTCTAAATGCATTTGTGATAATATTGGTTAGTTGATTTGTAATTTTACAAAATTACAATGTTATTTGGCATTCCTCTTGTAACTATCTCAATTAATGCAATTGTACCCTCTATGTGCCTTGTCCTTGCATGGTGGACTACATTATTTTCCAACTAGATCACACTTTTGATGATCACAATAAATAACTTTCACATCATCTTGTCTTATTATGATATCAAGTAATAGTATTTTTAAGCATTGTCATTGTACCCTTACTCTTTTCCCCAAGATAACAAAACTATTTAATATTTCTTACAATTCCATGATTTCACAACCCACAATGAGCGAAATACATATCTAAATGAAGACCTCTTTTCATCTGAATGTCTTGTCCAATGGGAATACAAAAATACAGTTAATTCAAACTTCTCATTCTTGGCATACTCCAATCACTAATGTATTTTTTAATCTAGTTTGTTTCCCTTTAATAACTTGCCTTCAAATTTACCATGTATCTAAACATTATTTTAATCATGAATAATATCAATTCAAGTTTTTGTCAATTAAATCAAGTTTTTGACTAATTTTCTAAATAAGATCCCATTCGTAAGTTTTCCATGTTTGTCACTTGTCAACTTCATTATAGCATCAATTGGAGTATCCAAAGGCTTACACTCCATCATCCAAAATTTCTTCAACTAATCACATGTTTCATCATTTGAGATAGAAGTATCCTTGCAAGTGCATGCCATACTTACATACCTAGATGATAATTGTAGGACTACACTTAAGTTTTTTGTATAAAACATTTTCATTAAATTGACTTGAATGTTGCTTCACCTTCTTATAGATTTCCATGACAATAAATTCATTTACATACATATTACAATGATGGTCACACCAATCATTTACATACATATTACAATGATGATAAACCTTTTATTGACACCTTCATATACATGTCTATATTAGATGTACTTCTATTGGCTATGATTTCTCAAAGGTACTCAATCAATTCTAGAGTACTGAGCTCTTATAACTTCCTTATAATATGGATTGTGCTAGAACAATTGGTGCAATGATTACACAAATTACGATACATTTAAATTTAACATCTAAAGTATTAGATTATGTCACAATTAATTATCTTTGTCAATATAGATAAGTTATATTGATACATTCATAATTGAGACATTGATGGAAAAGGATGAAGATGGAGAGGATATCCCTAAAGGTCAATTCTAAGTGGTATGAAGATCTTTGAAAAGAATCTTGGGAGGGTTCAAGGGTTTCCAAATGTGTTGAGTGACTTGCAAATAGTGAAGTAAATGCCCCCCACACAAGAAAACCAAGTATATGATGCAATATAATCAATTGCACAAGTAAGTTAAGCTTGTTGTCCCTAATATCAATTGTTAGTAACAATATATATCAGCAATGAAATGGCACAATAAGCTGCAAACTAAGTGCTAGAAATCAAGTGAAAGATACAAGAGATAGATTAGCTAAACACTAGTGAAACTCAAGATTCAAAAACCAAGATACTAGCATGAAAAGGTAAGGTTGTTGTAAACACTTTTTGCAGAAAAATATATCAACCTTATGGCTGTAACAAACAAATTATTACAACAAAGAAATCAGCCACTAAAACTCCTCTAAACTTTGCCAAAAAGTGCGCTAGACCAAGTAGTATAAATGTGAAAACTTTGGGCACATTTTAGTGGTTGATTAGAGAGTTATTGAAGCAATTAGATTAGGGTTTTTGCATTCCTAATGGCTGAAGATGTATTTTTGTAACATAAGAAATAACTACCCCTTTAGAGGGGACGCCCTAGTGGCTGGAAGGTGCTCTAAGCACAAGGAACAAAACCCAAGTTGCAAAAAGTTAATATGGCAAGAAATCATGTTTCCCAATGTAATATTTTATTTCTCCAATTCAAGAATATTTCAGATTAGTGACTTTAAAATTGGGTGAATGGGGTATTTAAAGCACAAGTTAGATAAAAAACAACCCTAGGGGTGTAAACCCTCTCACTCCCTAGGGTATGCCAACCAAGCTTAGGGTAAATCTAGGAGGGTATACACACTCATATTCCTCCTAGAAACCCTTGCAAAAAATAAAGACTTAAAAATTTAACAAAGAGATGAAGCAATGTTGGAGGGTGTATCTAGCATACTCCTCCCTAGGGTTTCCACCAACAATAACCAAAGTAAGCAAGAAATAAATAGTATATGCAGATTTGTCCTTACCTAATCTATGAAAATGAGATATCAAACCCTAGTTACCATGCAACATTCATCCAAGAGTCAAGAGAGAAATCCTTTATGGGGTGTGCATCACTCCTACTCATCCATTCACCAAGAGACATTCATAAAAATATATTCCACAAGAGAGAAACACCAAAATCACCAAGAGTAGCAAAAATTTCAGCCCAATACTTCTCACAATGGGAGAGTTATGCTCTGAAATGAGATCTTATGATCTCTATTTATAAAAAATGTTTCCAAAATAGTTTGTCCACATAACTATTAATGTTTCCAAAAAAATTTAATGTTATTTTGTAAAAGGGGCAATATTAGGGTAAAACAAAAGACTAGCAGTTACCAACCCTAATCTTGCCCCTTTTACAAAATAACATTAAAAAATTCACTTAAAATTTACTTTTACACAAAAATAAACCCTAATTTAAAGTGATGTCACCCATTTAAGGGACGGTTTGGCACTAGGAGCAATTCCTTGGTGTTGGAGGAGTGTAGTTAGGATTCCCAAAGCCACGTTTCAAGCATCCAAATAAATTTCTTCATGGTCAAATCCCAATTCTCCTCAAAACTTCCATGTGACAATGAGTGGTAAGCTCACCACCAAACCCTAGCCCACTTAGATGACGCCATGCTCCTAAAGATGATGTTTTTCCTCTCCTAGGAAAAATGTTTGGCATGCAGGGGCTAGGTTATGTCTCCCAAGTCATCTTCTAGGCCTCCAAAGTCTCATCTCTCTCATCTGGCATGCAGGCCCTTGGCATCCACCCATGGGCTTCAAGCCCCATGGAAGCCCAAGCTAGGCTTGTTCCTCCAAAATTGTCCACTAACTAGGTCCTGCAAAGACAAATAAGCATGCCCTCCAAAGATCTCAAGTCAAAATATGATAATAAGTAAATCAAGTCAATAAATGCACCCAAGCATGTGCATCAAAGATTACATTGTCAAACAATTAAGTGCTCAAAAACATTATGCAACTTTCCAAGCTTGGATATGAGAGGGTTGATAAGGTGTCCTATTGGATAGATATTTCCCTAGGTCAAGGAGTGTTTCCAAGAGATCCCTCTTTAAGCCATGTAAAGTGGATGAAGTGGTTAAGGGTTAAGACTCAATGGGCATGGGGTTCATGACATACAAGGGGTTGTAGTGTCTCATTCATGGGTGCATTTGTAAAGGGTGCGAGGCACCTTCATTTACAATGCAATTTTTCCAAGCCCATCATTTTTCCATTCTTTATTTCTTTCAAAATTTAGGGACAAGTTTAGGGCCATTGTCCCGGCGTGGTGTCCAAATAATGATAGCGTCACTCACAAATACCTAGTGGAAATGAGAAGGTTCGCTCGTGATGATAACCTGCTTTCTATCAGCCATGCAACTGAGAGCCATTACCCTAGCTTGGTGACCAGATGATGTTAATTTCATACCACTAAATATCCATGATAATGATAGGTCAACTCGTAATGAGACATATTATCCTCCAACTAACCCTTTAAGAATTCTTCATCATTATTCTTGCGGGTCCCCCTTTTCTTACAAATAAGCATTTCCTTCTTGGGGGATTCCCTAGGAAAATAATCTGGAAGGTTTGTATATAGGCTTTTATCTTTTACCCAACAACAACCCCTATGGAACTTTAACCTCTTCTTCCCATAGAATGAGGGACAACCCCATCTTAGTTCAATACACCCTAAAGTCCCAAGAGATAAGGAAACGAGGGGTTTAAGTGATGGAAAGTGGTAAGTATGGTCGAGAGCGGTATGATGGCTCTTTAAGGGAGTTCACAGTAGAAAACCCATTCCCAAGGAATACCACTTACTAGGGCACAATGTCAACCACCAAGGTGAAACAGGGCAAAAGGCATAATGTCCAAGCATATGTCATGAAATATAAAGCAGTCTAAGATACAAAATACTCAAATGCCTCAAATTTTGAAATGACACTCACCATAATACCTAACTTGTACCTCATGGAGCAAGGCTCATTGCCTCTTGGAAGCCAACTGGTGTGGTGGATGCCATATGGAAATCTACGACCTATGTGGTGGTGAGAAGGGTCTCCATCTATGCAAAATGATATTGTTGGTCATGTAGTCTCTCGACACTCCATATCTGCGAATTGAGGGCCTTTAGATATAATCTCCTTAGTTATCCCACAAAATGGGGATAAAATCTGGCTCCTATTATGGGACATGTGCTCTTCGTAGAGTGCATGAGAACTGCATCATCTCCTAGTAGACCTGTGCCTGCCAAAACTCAGAAAAAGGGATCAAAGCATCTAGGGTGGTGCTATCACCCTTTATCCATATATATATATATATATATATATATATATATANNAATCCAAAATAAAAGATAATCTAGAAAAGAAAAAAATTGACATTTTTTCAAAAAATTCTAAACTAAGCATGAAATCAATATGAAAGTAGAGAAAAATGAAATATGAGATGCATCTAAACTAATATGAGGAATCAAGATGCAAATTCAAGGAAAGCAAGATGACCTCGGGCCCTGAAGAATTCATGTGACCTAAACATAAGGTTGGATAAGAGATCCATCCACTGGTAATGGAATCTTTCTCTCGTCTAAGACTGTTAGATAATACTTTTCTTTATCAAACTTCTTCTTGATGATGTAACAACCAAGCCATGAGTTGTTATCTCATTGGTCATACCTGGGCTTGCCCTTTCTCTTCTCCCACATGAGCGCAATACTTCCTTCATTGAAATTAATACACGGTGTATTCTCAACACATGGGTGTGAAGGAGGCTCTGTGCGGACCATCTCTTTGATGATTTCTTCATGCGGACCATCTCAAGGGCGCCCTTGACTCTTGTTGAGGCCTTGGTTTCAAACATGTGGCATCTCTCTGTTGTCTGGTAAACTGAGGTCTAGGAGCAGATTGATTCCTCTCCACAGTAGTCAAATGGTCCATAATATGATTCTGCACTTGGGTAATGAGTATTCATTTGATCTATCTTCTAATTCAAGAGGGAAATCAGATCATGAGCACTATTGTTGGAAACTTAATCTTTGCTTCTACTTTGGCACGAGGGTAGTGAAAAGGTTCTACCCTTGAATCAAGGATATTTTCTTCAATGTAAACATTGTACTCCTTGGCTTGTGCCAATGACGTGGGCTTCTTGTCTTTCAGAATGAATCAAAATTTCCCTTCAAACACGTTCATGTAAAGGAGATGAATTGATAATTCTATAGGACGAAATTTTGTTGGAATCTGATTGTACAACCTTTCAAATCTAGTATTGAATTATTTCACTGTCTCATTCTCCTTTTTCTTTATCTAATTGAAATTATCTCCAAGCGTTCCACGGTCTGTCTTTGTTTACCATATGCTTTTAAATAAGTTGATAAAGGCTTCATAGGACATGAGATGATCATCAGGGAGGCCTCTGAACCAATCAAGAGCTTCTTCAGTCAATGATGAGGAAAATAATCTCATGGCCACATCTTCATGCTCAATATCTGCATTGTTCATGTCTCGGCCCATGATGTAAAGATGGTCCTCAACAATTATCACACTGTTTCCCGGGGACTTGGGAAACCACTTGTTAGAATATTTTGGCATTGTATTAGGGTATCCTTGGATATTGGACATGTTAAGGGGTTTGTATAGGTCCTTTTCCCAAGCGTGAGCCACTGGAGCAAGAGGAAGGGTACATTGGAAGAGGGTTTTGATAATCAGAGACTTGAGAGGAGGCCTTGTTTGGTAGAACTTAGAAGGATTGAACCTCCGAGGGGGAAAAGGTTTGGAAAATGAAACTTTTTGAGGCGTGGAGTCACTAAATGAGATTCAAGGTGATCTCATCAAGAAAGGTGGAAAGGGAATGTCCCTTGGGTGGAATTGTTAGGTAAGATAAGGGATAAAGGCTTCATGATAACTTCCCAAAGTGTTGTTAGGGTTTCGAAGAGGATTCAAAATCCTCCCTGTCAACAGTGCCAAAATGTTATCGTACAAGTTGTAGGTTGGGAAAATCCCAACCCAAAAACCAATTGGAGACAACTAGGAGTGAACCTACCCACTATCACCTTAGGCAAGTGTCCCTGTCACTTTAGAGGTGAGGCAGTCACCTCAAGGGGGGAATCTCGGTGACCCTAGGGGGAAATGAGATGGAAAAGGATGAAGATGAAGAGGATATCCCTAAAGGTCAATTCTAAGTGGTATGAAGATCTTGGAAAAGAGCCTTGGGGGGGTTCAAGGGTTCCCAAATGTGTTGAGTGACCTACAAATAGTGAAGTACCTGCCCGAGAGAAAAGAAAACCAAGTATATGATGCAATATAATCAATTGGACAAGAAAGTTAATCTTGTTGTCCCTAATAGCAGTTTTTAGTAACAATATATATCAGAAATGAAATGGAACAATAAGTTTCTAACTAAGTGTTAGAAATCAAGTGAAAGATACAAGAGATAGACTAGCTAAATACTAGTGAAACTCAAGATTCAAAAACCAAGATACTAGCATGAAAAGGTAAGGTTGTTGTAAACAATTTCTGCACCAATATATATCATCCTTATGGCTGTAAAAAACAACTTATTACAAAAAAGAAATCAGCCACTAAAACTCCTCCAAACGTTGCCAAACAATGTGCTAGACCAAGTAGTATAAGTGTGCAAAATTTGGGAAACTTTCAGCGATTGATTAGAGAGTTATTGAAGCAATTAGATTAGGGTTTATGCATCCCTAATGGCTGAATATGTATATTTGTAACCGCAGAAAGAACTACCCCTTTAGAGGGGATCCCCTAGTGGCTGGAAGGTGTTCTAAGCACAAGGAACAAAAACCAAGTTGCAAAAAGTTAATATAGTAAGAAATCATGTTTCCCAATGCAATATTGTATTTCTCCAATGCAAGAATATTTCATATTAGTGCCTTTAAAATTGTGTGAATGGGGTATTTAAAGCACAATTTAGATCAAAAAAAACCCTAGGGGTGTAAACCCTCTTACTCCCTAGGGTATGCCAACCAAACTTAGGGTAAATCTAGGAGGGTATACACACTCGTATTCCTCCTAGCAACCCTTGCAAAAACGAAAGACTTAAAACTTTAACAAAGAGATGAAGCAATGATGGAGGGTGTATATAGCATACTCCTCCCAAGGGTTTCCACCAACAATAACCAAAGTAAGCAAGACATAAATAGCATATGCAGATTTATCCTTACCTAATCAAAGAAAATGAGATATCAAACCCTAGTTACTATGCAACATTCATCCAAGAGTCAAGAGAGCAATCCTTTAGGGGGTGTGCATCACTCCTCTACATCCATTCACCAAGATGCATTCATCAAAAGACATTCCATATGAGAGAAGTACCAAAATCACCTAGTGAAAATTTTATCCCAATACTTCTCACAATGGGAGAGTTATGTTCTAAAATGAGATCTTATGATCTCTATTTATACAAAATGTCTCCAAAATAGTTTTTCCACATAATATTAGGGTAAACCGCAAGACTAGGGGTCAACAAACCTAATATTGCCCCTTTTACAAAATAACATTAAAAAATTCACTTAAAATTTACTTTTACACAAAAAGAAACCCTAATTTAGAGTGATGTCACACCTTTAGGGGACGTTTTGGCACTAGAAGCAAGTCATTGGTGTTGGAGGAGTGTAGTTAGGCTTCCCAAAGCCACATGTGAATCATCCAAGTCACTTTCTTCATGGTTGAAGCCTAATTCTTCTCAAAACGTCCATGTGCCAATGAGTGGTAAGCTCACCACTAAACCCTAGCCCCCTTAAATGATGTCATGCTCCTAAAGATGACGTTTTGTCTCTCCTATGAAAAACATTTGGAATGTAGGGGATAGGTTATATTGTCCAAGTCATATTCTAGGATTCAAGCCCCATGTAAGCCCAAGTTAGTCTTGTTCCTCCAAAATTGTCCACCAACTAGGTCCTACAAAGATAAATAAGCATGCCCTCCAAGGATCTCAAGTCAAAATATCATGATAAGTAAATCAAGTCAATAAATGAGCCACCCAAGAATGTGCATCAAAGGTTACCCTGTTAAACAATTAAGTTCTCAAAGACATTATGTGACTTGCCAAGCTTGGATATGGGTGGATTGACGATGTGTCATATTGGGAAGATCTTTCCCTAGGTCAAGGAGTGTTTCCAAGATATCCCTCTCTAATCCATGTAAAGTGGATGAAGTGGTTAAGGGTTAAGAATCAATGGGCATGGGGTTCATGACATACAAGAAGTTGTAGTGTCTCATTCATGGGTGCCTTTGTAGAGGGTGTGTGGCACCTTCGTTTGCAATGCAATTTTTCCAAGCCCATCGTTTTGTCATTCTTTGTTTCTTTCAAAATTTAGGGACAAGTTGAAGGCCACTATCTTGGTGTGGTGTCTAGATAATGGTGGTGTCACTCACAAATACCTAATGGAAATGATAAGGTTGGCTCGTGATGAGACCCCCTTTCTCTCATCCATGCAACTGAGAGCCATTATCCTGGCTTGGTGACCAGATGATGGTAATGTCATACCACTAAATATCCATGATCATGATAGGTCAACTTGTGATGAGACCTCCTATCCTCCAGCTAACCCTTTGAGCATTGTTAATCATTATTCTTGTCTGTCCCCATTTTCTTACAGATAAACATTTCATTGATTCCTTGGGGGATTCTTTGGGTGAAGCATCTGGAAGGTTTGTATATAGGCTTTTATCTTTTATCAAATAACAACCCATCTCGACCTTTAGCCCATTCTTCCCACAGAATGAGGGACAACCCCTTCTTGGGTCAATACACCCTAAAGTCCCAAGAGATAAGGAAACAAGTGGTTTAAGTGATGGAAAGTGGTAAGTATGGTCAGGGGCAATACGATGGCTCTTCAAGGGATTTCCCAGTAGCAAACCCATTCCCAAGGAAGACCACTTGCTAGGGCACAATGTCAACCACCAAGGTGAAACAGGGCAAAAGGCATAATGTCCAAGCATATGTCATGAAATCTAAAGAAGTCTAAGATACAACATACTCAAATGCCTCAAATATTTAAAAAACACTCACCATAATACCTGACTTGTACCTCATGGAGAAAGGCCCATTGCCTCTTGGAAGCTAGTTGGTGTGGTGGATGCCATCTAAAAATCTATGACCTCTGTGGTGGAGAGAAGGGTCTCCATCTGTGCAAAAGGACATTGTTGGTCGTGTATTCTATCGACACTCCATATCTACAACCCGAGGGCCTCGAGACATAATATAATTAGTTATCCCACAAAATGGGGATAACAAGGGGGACACCTAGGCATCCCAAACCATATCTTGCACCGATGAGGAATTCTGAGAGATCCTTTGATGTGCTAGATATTTCTTTGCGGGTGTCAGGAGGGAGGCACAATTGATTGGGTCGGATACAATGTTGTATTTTGGTGAGTGTGCAAGGGAGGGGAGATCATTAGTGGTTCAAATTGGGTCAGATTCACCCTGTTATCGCACAAATTGTAGCTTGGGAAAATCCCAACCTAAGTCACAAAGGTGAGGCAATTGCGGGAGTACCTACCCACTGTCACCTTAGATAGACACTCCCCTCACTTTAGTGATGATGCAATCACCACAAGGGGGGAATCTCAGTGACCCTAGGAGGATTGAGATGAAAAGTGAGATGATGATGAATGAGCATCTCTATAGGTCAAACTTGGAGAGGAAGAAAGGATTGAAGATGAGTCTTTTGAAAGGGAAATGGTTTCCAAGTGTTGAATAACCGCAAAACAATGTCAACCATGCCTGGAACAAGAAAATTGATGATAAACCAAGCATTTAATAAAAGGGGATCCAAAAATAATCCTTGTTGTCCCAAATTGCAGAAGTAAATCGACAACAAATGAAGTTAATATCTGCAAAACTAACCACCAAAATCAAGTACAAGATGATGGAAACAAAGCTAGCAATGACTAGTTAAACTTCCAATTAATAAAGTAAGAATTTGGTGATGTTTGGAGGGTTGTTATATGATGTTATCAACAAGTTTTTATGACATCCAAATGGATTTAGAAAACAATTGCTACATCAACAACTTCTAGCCACCAAAATCAACGAACAATCCACCCAAAAGATAACCAATAACAAGTAGATTTAAGATGGCTTAAGCAATTTTTAGTGGTAGAATGGTGAGCAATGAATGAAGAGAATATGATTTTGTAGCATCCCTAATGTATGTAGCATTAATTTGTAACAACAAAGAGAATTACTTGGCTAAATAAAATTCCCTTAGGGAACAAGAAAGCTTATAACATATAGAATCAATTCCAACTTAGACAATAGTAATATCTCAACAATTCATGTATATCAATGTAATGATTTTATATCTCCAATGCAAATTAGACTAGTGCTTAATCAATTGGGAAATGGGGTCTCTTCTGTAAAATCTAGGTTTATTACTTCTCTAGGGGTGTAAGCCTTTTTACTCCGCAGAGCAAACAAACCTAGCAAGGTAAATCTACAAGGGTGTAAGCCCTTTTACTCCTTGTAGCAACCTTTGCAAAGTAACTTATTCAATGATAACAAAGTAGAGTTGATGGAGGGTGTATGCCCTTATACTCATCCAAGGGTTTAAACTAATTAAAGATTGAAACAATAAGAAATAATATAATAAATGCAAAAATTCCTTACCAATTCCAAGACTAGCATGAAGAAACCCTTCTTTGTCAAGAATATTCCACCAAAAATACCAAGAACAATCATCCAAGAGGTAGTACCTTACTTTCCTTCACCAATAGACAAGTACTTACATATGAAAGAGAGATTCAAGAGAGAGACAGAGAAAAATGCCCAAGTAGGGAGAAAATTTCAGCTCTATAATATGTAATTCTCAAGTGAGTTATGATGAAAATGAAAAATGACAAGACCTTTATTTATATAAGGTCTTGTAAAAAAAATTTGTCCACTTATATAAAGTCAATCACAAATTAGGGAGGATGAACTCCTTTGTTTTCCCTTTTAGATCTTAAAATTCAAATTGCTAAAGAAAATTCCCTTTTAGGGGTGACATCATGCCCTAAAGGGTGACGTTAGGCCTTCAAGAGGGTCGATTTGACGTTTGATGAAGAATGTCGGGACTCCAAAGGCCATGTTCCCTGCTACCAAGTGTCATAATGCATGCCAAGTGTCTCTCTCTCTATCAAACCATGTCACATCACAATCAACCATGAGAGCCCCATCAAAAACCCTAAGCCCATGTGACGTCTAGGGCCTAGAAGATGACGTCTTAGGCCTCCAATGGACAACGTTTGGGTGCAAGGGGATGTAATGTGATCACCTTGTATTGACCTATAAGTTCTTCCAAAGGCAATGTACCTTCTCTCATGTGTCCACTCAGAGGGGGCACATCATCCAACATGTGGGATTCATGCCCCAATGAAGGTCCAAGTGATCCAGATTATTTTTGGCACAAAATGAGAGCAGAGATATAATAAATAAATGTACAGAGATATATCAGATATACAATAATATAACAGATATATATCAGAGATATAGCCATAAACACAGAGATGTGGTAATACAAAATTTCTATTAATGAACGGAATGTACAAAACTGTAGAAATACAAAGTGAAAGACTTGCTAGAATGGTGGAAACTTATCTCTGAGAAGAGAGTTGATGGCTATGCTCATTCGCAAGAATATGATTGTTACAATGAGGCTCTAAAGGTATTTTTAACATAAATAAAATCCCAAACCCTAAACCCGAAAGATGAAAAGCCAACACTTTTATGGACCCTGTTTTGGGTAGTTTGGTGTATCAACTTCCCAGGGGCGTAACTTTGGTATACGATCTCTGTTTGGGGCGCACAATAGCTCATTGGAAAGGTATCAACGAGGAGCATAATTTTGGAGGCTAAATAAAAGCCTCTATCAATTTTTAAGGTGCCCTATCTTGAAAAAAACATCGTTTAGGCCCTTAAAATCACCCCGAAAGTTTAGGACCCGAAAACTGCTAAAAATAGTAAATTTCCATCAAATTGTTTTTAGCCAGTTGGAATAGGTGGGTGGCCACCAATATCCACCTAGATCAATTCTCCCTCCTTAGGAAGCAATGGTCTCCATTGTGTTGAGTTCCCGGGGAAGAGGGGAAAGCAGTTTTTGAATCTAAATCTTGGTGAGTTGCTTGCCTTGCTGGAGAAGTTACATTGCCTAGCTTGTTGAAGGCTGTCACAAACCTGTTGCTAGCAGGGTTAAATATGTTCAAAATTCGTGAGAGATTAATTTTTACCTCGATGGAATTAATTGTCCTCATCAATTCTGGAAGAATTTGAAGTCGTTGTTCAACTGAGTCAATGAGAGATACATCATGAAATTGGACAAAGAATTTATATCTCTCGATCCTCATTCCTTTGAGAGAATGGACAACTACTTGGAACGTGTCAAAGAACTCTAGTTGAAATTGGGATAATGTGGAAAGAACTATCAAAAGAAGGATGAAAATCTCATTGATTTGTTCTTGATGAATTTAAGAACAATATTCGACGTATTCGTGTCAACTTTCCACACCAACTGGAAAGCACACAAGGAAGATGGTAAGGATTACACCTTTGAAGATTTCTGTGGTATTTTGATTACTTATTATCATAGATTTATTAGAGAAGAAAAACTTGGTGGTAAACATAAGGCCCACTTTCTCAAGGGAAATGGAAATATGGATCCTAGGGATAGAGTACAATTTGATGCCTCTACACAGAAACCTACATATCATGACCAGAAACCTCAGAGACAGGGAGATGCACAAGAAATAAGTTGAAAGAAGAAAACATGTGAGTATTGTGGAAAGACTAGACATGTGGAGAAAACCTTCTATAAGAAGAGACATTATTTAGAGGAGAGGGTTAAATTCCCTGAAGGAAATGTATCCATTATACGTCGATCCACTAATCATTTCACCTTCCAAGTCGGGACTTATCAGGCCTTGTTATCTCATTCTACATAGAATGGATGGGTAGTTGACTCTGGGTGCACTCATCACATGGCTAAGGATGCCTCCTTATTCACATGGTTGGATGAAGCAAAGGAGAGGAAAATCTATTTTACAGATGATTTTTCTATGGATGTTGATGGTCAGGGTGATGTTTCTTTTTGACATGGGAAGATTATCGACGTCTATCATGTGCCAAATATCAATGTCAATCTATAGTATGTTGGTTAGTTAACATAGACAGGTAATATTGTGGAATTTTAGCCATATCAGTTCTATGTTTGTGATTTGAAAAAGGTAAGTCGATTGTCACCAATGGGATTCTTGACCCGACAAACATTTTGTACAAGTTTCATGACATGACTCGAATTGAACCTGGACTAATTGCACTTGTTTATCACACTAATGAAAGAAGTCAAATTTGGCATAAGAGACTTGGACACATGAACTTCCAAAGTATACAGGAATTGGAAACTCATAACATGGTTGTTGGTTTATCAAAGATGGTCCCCCCTGAAGGAGTTTGTAAGGGATATGTACTTGGGAAGCATCATAAAGCATCATTCGACTCTGGTAAATCCTGACAAGCAAAGAATCTACTTGAATTTGTTGATAGTGATGTTTGCTACATCAATTTTCCTTCATTGGCAGGTGCAAGGTACATTTTGACTTTCATTGATGATTTCTCTTGCTTTACATTGGTTTACTTTCTCAAGAATAAGAACCTTGTCTTTGACAAGTTCAAGGAGTTTCAGGCCTTTGTTGAAAAGAAATGTGGCCGACCCATCAAATGCTTGATATCAAAAAATGGTGGTGAGTATGTAAATCGATGTTTTGAAGAATGCCTGCTTCAATCTGGTATTGACTGGAAACGGTCAGTCCCTTACACTCCTCAGCATAATGGTGTTTCAAAACGCCAAAATCCGTCGCTAGTAGAAATGTCTATATGTCTTTTGCAGGTGAATGATTTTCCTCCTTGCTTCTGGGCTGAATCGATATATTGTGAAAATCATCTACTCAATATCTTCTCAACTCAAGATGTTCCCTCCATGACTCAAGTCAAATGATGATATGGTAAGAAGCCTTCATTCAACCACCTCTGTCTGTTTGGATGTGTTTCCTAGGTTCACATTCCTAATGATTGTAGAAAGAAGTTAGATGCAAAGAGTCATGCTTGGATCATGATGGTATACTTTGAAGAATTGAAATCCTATTGACTATTTGACCCTATCAAATGAAAAATCATAATCAGACACAATGTATGGTTTTATGAGAAGTCTTCTGGAATCAATTTGTTGAATGCCTCCTTTGGATTGTTGCGGGATGATCCCCTTGATGTTGTCTTTGACACTGGTTCTCATGTTCTATACTTTAGTCCTTTGACTAGATAGTCGAAATTTCTCCATGTTTGGACTAGACCATCGATGTCTGAGTTGACTAGTCCCTCATCCTATGTTTCTATTGGTCTGCCAACTAAAGACCCTTTGAATTTTGATCAAACTGTTGGTGTGAACCATAGTTCACCTATTTCTTTTCTACCCATATGGGCTATCAAGACAATTGAAGCTATTAGAGACGATGATGGATATTTTTCCTCCAGATGACAAACTCAAAGTTAAAAGCAACATGCATGTGTTTCCATCATGAATCATGTACTTGAACATTTTGACCTTGTTACCTACTCAGATGATAGAGGATGAACTGCATGGGAGTAGGCCATGAAGACTGAAATTGATTATTTCTCTAAGAATCACACTTGGGACTTGGTTCCTCGATCGCAAGGAAAACAAATTGTGAATTGTCGATGGGTCTACAGGACCAAATTTACCTCTGAAGGTGTTGTTGAGAAACATAAAGAACGCGTAGTTGCAAAGGGATTTTCTCAACAAGAAGGCATAAAATACACTAAAACATGCTCCCCTATCTCAATGATGAACTCTGTTCGACTAATTCTTTTCTTTTCTTCTTGTTTTGGATGGAAAATCCATCAGATGGATGTGAAGAGTGCTTTTCTACATGGAGACCTATTTGAAGAAATTTGCATGGACCAACCACCTGGTTTTGTGACAAATTAAAATTTGGTTTGTTGACTTAATAAGTCACTTTATGGTTTGAATCAAGCTCCCCATGCTTGGTATGCTAAGATCGACAATTTCTTTCTTCGACTTGGTTTCAAATTGTGTGAATTCGATCACAACTTGTATGTTCTCCACACCAATGGAGACACCTTAATTGTTTCTATATATGTATATGACCTACTCATTACTAGCAATAATAATGATCTCATCCTTATATTGAAGAAACAACTTGTTGACTCCTTTGATATGAAAAATCTTGGTACTCTGCATTATTTTTTGGGTCTTCAAGTATTACCACTTTGTGATGGATTTTTCATTTCTCAGTCTAAATATGTGATTGATATGTTGACACGTTTTAAGATGCCTGATTGCAAGCCTTGTGTTGTTCCTTTTCAATCTGGAGTAAGGCTTACCAAAACCAGCCAAACACCCATAGTTGATGCTACACTCTATCAAAAATTGGTCGGTATTCTTATTTACCTTACTCATAGTCAACCTGACATTTACTTTGTTGTTAGTGTGGTTTCTTGGTTTATGCAGGATCCTAAAGAAATCCATTGGAAAGAAGTCAAATGAATTGTTCGTTATCTCAAGGGTACCACTCAATTTGGTATCAAGTATTGTCGAATTTCAGATTCACTAGTCAGCTTCACTAACTCCAATTGGGATGGAAATGATGATGATCATAAATCCACTTCTAGATATGTGTTTCTCTATAACATTGGACATTTGGTGCAATCATGCAAGAAACAAAAGGTAATCTCTTTGTCGAGTATAGAAGCAAAATATTGTGGTGTAGTTATAGAATGTACTGAAGCAGTATGGATTCACCAAATTTTGGGAGATCTTGGCCTTCCTATTCATACCTTGAATACAATATACTATGATAACCAGAGTGCTATACAGGTCGATGACAATATTGTTTCCCATAGTAAGATGTAGCATGTTTAGCTCCATGCTCACTACTTGAGATAGTTATTCATGAGAACATTGTCTCTCTTGAATATTGCAGAACATAAGATAAAGTTGTTGATATCTTCACCAAACCTTTATTTGAAGCTATATTGATCAATATTTACATGATGTTTGGGATTCAACAAGATTAAATTATGGGGGGTGTCCTAATGATTTAATTTCACCTCTTGAAACTCTAGAGTTGTGTGATGATGGGAGGCTATTGGAACATCAATCATTGATGGTTCATCACACATATCCTGGGTTTTGTTGGTTGAGAGGTCGACCTACATATGGATATAGTCGGATGGGTGATCAACCAACACACTGCACTAGTTGGTCGAGTATTCGATGTGCCTGTCGGTCAGACAGTTGACCGACGGTCGAATATAGTCAGGCGGTGGATCAACTAGCCCAACAATCAACTACAAGTTGGAAATGTAGGCAGTTAGTTCGATAATCCTTGTCAAGCAAAATCGACAAAGATAATTTGGTGGAGTCAACTCTAACAACTGACGGTTACATGTGGACAAGATCTTTCGTATTCTATGGTAGTTGGTTAGATCTTGAGTCTATAAAAGAAGACCCCTCGTGTCATTATCAATAGTGGATATTGTGCAATAGATCATGTGCATCAAGATGTGAAACATGCACTATGATGTTATGATCACAATGCGATTTGCTTAAGTGTTGTAAATATGTCTTTAGAAACCAACCTTTTTCTTCGAATTCTTTGTTCCTCTTCAATTATTTGTAGTACCATGTTCTTTGTTTCATGTAATTTTCAACCCCATTCCCAAAAATGCATGTGTGCAGCCCTAGTTCCCATGTTATCTCCATAGACCCCACCCCAAATATGAGAGTTGTGCATTAGGGAGGGGGGGATAGATTTTCCTCCTCATTGATCCACAAGGAACTAGGGGCTAATCCCATAGCTTTGTTTTCCATTTTTTCGGATACTGTGTTTATTTACCGAAGAACATGAAAGAACGAGGTAGAGAGGGAGGATAAATTAAGTATGATACATCCAATGAGTACCTACAAACCAACATCCTTTGGGTCAGAACCTGCCACAAACTATCTGATGGTATTTTTTGAATCATCCACAATATTCTGCTAGAGAATTTTTCGATGTCTCACGATTTGAGTCCCTTGATAAACCACATAAGCCTTATCTTTGTTATTCGAGGTGACCCCAAGGTTCCAATAAAATTCATCTTCCTGATTTCCTTTGCGACCATAGAGAATCCCCTACACCTTCCTACCTTAGATTTCCTTTAGAAGCCCCATCAAAACAAAGAGTATAACATTATTGCGAGATCAACCAAGAGTGAAATTAAAAATGCGAAATTCAAAGCTTCTAGAATGATCTTTCAAAGATATTAATACTAAATGTAAAATTTATATTTAATTTTCTCATTTATAATTCCTCCTTAGGATCTAAACTTTGTAGAACCTCTACTCTTATCCTCTTGGAATTCAAATATTCTGCCATCTATCCTAAAGAGAAAGCTACCACTGAATAAGGATTAGGGGTCAGATTTTTGAATATGACCTGATTTCTCGCTAACCACAGTTGCCAGCATACATATTTTGGAGATTCCATTCAGGCTCTTTTAAAAAGAGGCCTAGCTCTAAAATAACCGTGGTAAAGGAGATTCATTTTCCCAATAGAGTATTAAGTGATGCAGGACACGATACCCGATGAATCACTTTAGAATACACAATACGCCATACCTTTTTAGAGAACTCACAGTCCATAAATAGATGCATGAAAGTTTCCAAACTTTGTTGACACAAGACACAATGAAAAGGACCCAAGAGTCCTCTTTTATAGAATTTCACTTTAGAGAGAAATTTACCATGTGCCAGGGTTCAACGAAAGATATTTATCTCAGTGGTTGGTAGAAAAGATTGTTATCCTCCACTACTAGATTCAATTTCCACAAATGACATGTTGAATATGTTATGCTCTTGAACTAACATCAATTCTCTAGAATAGCTAAAAATTTCATTTTTTCATGACATAAATCAAAGGAAAAAATTAAAAATTAAGTAGAGAAGGAAGGTAATAAATATATAAATGAATAAAATAAAATAAAAAGAGCTAGAAATATACATCACTTGAATGGAAGGAAAAACTTAAGAGATAAGTGGAAAAGGAAGGGAATAAATACATAAATGATTCAAATAAACTTTAAAATAATTATAAAAGTTAAAAAAAAATACTATTTTTTTAATGAAATAAAATATTTTTAATAATCCAATGGAGAAAATAAAGAAAAAATATTTATATTAAAAAAAAACATTAAGTGAATAACAAAAAAACTACAAAACTTGTTTTTACATCACTTAAATGAAAGAAAAAAAAATCAAAAGTTTAGAGAGAATAAAAAGACGATTCACACACATATAATTAGAACAACATATGTCATTTTTTTTTTAAGTAAAAAAGAGAGTGGATCCTGTTGTATTACATCATAAACAAAAAGAAACATATGTCCTTAGGCTGCCAACTATTCCGCCAAATTAGCGGAAACTGGAACAATTGGCAGCCTTGGATAACCCTGTCCAAAAGAGGCAGACCACCATCTGCCCTGCCCAGAGGAAACCAAGATAGGTGGTTGCCTATAGTCTGAGCATTGTCCATGACAACTGAAACTAAAAATAAAATAAACAGTAAAGAGTTTGAACTGTCTGAAATCCTAACCATAGCCTGAGCATCTAACCAAAACCAGAAGGCAATCCTAGCCAAGCAATTATCCATTGAGGTATTCATTGTCGAGGTCTTCATTATGCAGTTCATTCCAAGCTGGCAGGGCATAAAATCTCACACACGTCGGACATATTTGATTTTTTGGCGTGTTGGAGAAAGCCTCATAAATCATGTCTATCCATTAGCTCATGAGTGTTCCATGGTATACCTGGTCTGCCATTTGGCGTCTCAAGTTGAACACCAAGTCTAGATGTTCTATGTGGAAGAAGGGCAGAGGGACACACAACTGGTCTGGTGTTATCGTAATAGGAGGTGGCGCAAGGACCTTGCCACCCTCCTTCAACGTGCCACCCCCCACTGCCTCACTTGTTGTAGCCCATTCCCTCCTTTTCTTTGTCCTGTTGGTCCGCTCCCTCACTCCCATTCCCATGCTCCTGGGATCGCCTTCTTGCTCTAAGGCTTTGAAAGGAGTGTAACCCACCAAGATTGTGTCATCCTGAGTGGCCATTTGGAGGCACTCTTCTGGGCGCTCCTCCTCAACGTAGCAGATATGTAATTCATCCATTCGTGACTCCATCATGCCGGTACTGTGGTGAGCCACTGTAATTTCCTGAGTTTCTTCCTCAGGGAAGCTGGTTGGAGGATGCCAATTCTTTGGCAATGTGAAGAGCATAGACTCCGAAGGGAGATGTATGGGCTCCTCCGGGATGACCTCCTCCACAAACATTATTGGAGGTGACCAGACCATCCTTTCACTGCCATCCTTGCAAGCAATTTGAGTTCTATGAGTGCGGGCAATTGAGAGTGCCCTATCGAGCCTTTGCAGCCATTTCTGTCTTGCAACCAAGTTGTACCATGCAGGGCCTCGACGCGGATTTCCTCACTCTCGGGGCATAGAGAGGATGATGCTAATGGCGAAGTTGCAGGAGGTGTTGCAATGGTCACTCCCAAGCTCAAGACTGCTAATCTGGTGCAGACCGAAAATGAAATGAGGAAATCTGATGCAGAGCTGGATGATAATCGGGAAGTGCAACGGGATGGCTTCCATTATTGCCTCCCTAGCATTGAATTTCTTGGCCGTCAGGCTATTCGCACGAGGGAGAAGTCCCATGGCTCCTGGCTGGCAGTTATGGTTGGTTCCCATTCTTAATGACAAGGGAATGGGATCCGAATATCCTTATTTATGGCTTGGCCAGGCCTGGTCCAACGTGGCACTTAAGTGTTGTGTGTCACCCCATCCGAGATTGGGGAGTCTATTTTGGCTAAGTCTTGGCATCGGTATGAGATTTCAGAGTGAGGTGAAGTTTGGGCATTCCAGTGGATCTGCTCAATCATGGTAGCCACTCCTTCATTTAATAGGAAATCTGCGACTTTGTTTGCACCCCTTTTCACGTGGGAGGGGATGATGGTAAGGTTGGGCTGTAGGAGGGAGCCAAAGTCCTCCAAGAGTCCTGAGAGTCTCCAACTGGGTGAGATTTCCAGGGGGTGTTCTCCATGAAGGATTTTGGTTATGAGCTGGATGATGATCTGGGAATCCCCCTCTACAATGATCTTATTATAGTGATGCTTTATTGCAACCTTGATTCCTCTTAGGAGGCTCCAGAGCTCAGTTGTGTTGTTAGTGTTGGAGCCCAGAAAGCCTGCTGTTAGGTGGAGGATTTCTCCGTTTGAGTTCCTGAGGACTGCCCTGAAGCCCGCTGGACCCAGATTTCCTTTTGAAGCCCCATCAAAATTTATTTTTATGAATCCAATTGGTGGGGGGGTCCAAGTGGTTGGGCTACTAGGGTGGCAGGTGACTACTGTAGAGGTGGGAGTGTCAGCCAAACTAAGGTGCCAATTATGAAGGATAAACTGTTCGCCCGGGATGAATTTTAAGTCCTCAGTTTTCCATTGCCTGCTTTTGACCGTTTCTCGAATTAGCTTCATGATTCTTTCCTAGGTTGAGGTGGGAGGTGAGGCCTTTGACTATAATATTCTTTTATTTATTTCCTTCCAAATATACTAGAGAGTGAAGCCCGGAAGGAGCTGCCAAATGCGAGCTAGTATTGGGTTCTGATAGGTGAGCGAGTCCCAATTTTCTATGGTGTCTTTGATGTTATTTATGTTTCAATTGGAGCAATGCATTAGTTGAGACCCCAGATCCCATATCATCTGACTGTAGTGGAAATTGTTAAAAAGGTGTTCCATCATTTACTCCTGTTGTTGACATAGGGGGCAGATTGATGGGTCTATGAAACCCCTCTTTTTGAGATTGTCCTAGGTAAGGATGTGGTTTTGAACTGTGAGCCAGAGGAAGATGGACACTTTGGGACATAGTGCGAAATTGCAGATCTTGCCCCAGATACTCTCCTTAGTTTGATCCTGATAGTTCCCCTGCAGGTACTAGGCTTCTTTGACTGAGAAGTTTCCCGTTGTGGAGTGCCCCCATCTGAGAATGTCTGGGCCTACCCTAGTAGGGATTTTCCTTTGGTTTGTGCAAGCTTTCCGGGCTTGGAGATCCGTTTCCCCTGGGATATGTAGTTCCAAGTGTTTCGTCTTCCAATTGCACCATGGCAGGTTCCTGTCAAGCATTCTCCAAAGATCCTTAACCCATCTGAATATGTCAGGTTGCAGTGCGTGCTGAAGGGGGTTGAGTTCTTCTAGTGTGGCTAGGGGCGTCTGTTGCTGCCATGAATCCTTCTAGAATAGTGCACTTTACCCGTCCATGATCTCCCAGAAATCATGTTTTGAACTAAATGCCTGTTGAGCCATGTAGTGTTCCAAATGTTGGATCCATGAATCTGGTCATTGAATCTAATTAGTTGATCGGTTGGGGTGGCCTGGGCATACTTCTATTTCCAAATTTGTGCCTAGATTTCTGTAAGGTGCTTAAGCCATCACCACCACAGTTTGATTCCCATGACTTGATTGAGATTTCCTGGGTTGCAGAGCCCTAATCCCCCAAGAGTTTTAGGTTTGCAAAGCTTATCCCAACCCACTAAAGCCCACTTATTATCAGGTTGGTGTCCATGCCATAAGAAGCTGCGTTGTATGTTTCTGATGGCTCGAATGATAGATTTAGGCACTATTAGGGCCGTGAACAGTAGGTTGGCAGGGCTTGCAAGATTGACTTGAGGAGCACCATCTGAGCTGCAATATTAAAAGGTTTGAAGGTCCAGTTGTTGATTCTATTGGAAATGGAGAGAAGGAGACTGTCCCAGGAAATGGAGTGCCCAGGCGCCCTTGTGAGGGGTATTCCGAGATAATTGGATGGAAGGGAGCTCTTGGGTATACCTAGGAGGTGAGAAATATGATTTTGGACAGCTACCGATATATTGAAGAAGTAGAGTTTAGAATTATCAAGGTTTAGGGCCATTCCCGACGCGTCCACAAAGTCGGTGAGAATGGAGTTGAGTTTGGTGGCTTCTCGAGATGTAGGAGTGTTCAAGAGGAGAGTGTCATCAACAAACTGGCTGTGTGAGGGGGCTAGCTGTAAGTTTTGCAGGGGGAGGCCTTTTAGGGTACCTTCCAGGACTGAGGCTTTGAGGTAGCATCCTAGGCCTTCCACCATTAAAACAAAGAGGAAGGGAGAGAGGGGGTCTCCCTGACGGATTCCTCTGGAAGGGGAAAAGGGTTGTGAGGGAACTCATTGACCAATATGGAGAAAAAGGCTAAAGATGTGAGCTTCAAGATCCAATTCACCCAGTGTTTGTCAAAACCAAAGGATTCTAACATGGATCTCATGTACTGCCAACTAATTCTGTCAAAGGATTTTGAAAGGTCAAGTTTGATAAGCATACCTGAGATCTTGGTCGTCTTCAGTGAGTGGATGAACTTGTGAGCGAGGATGACGCTGTCCATGATTTTCCTACCTTACACGTAGCTTGCTTGTTCCTTGGAGATTACAAAGGATAGGATTGGCTTGAGACGAGTGGTTATAACCTTGGTGATGATTTTGTAGATGACATTGGATAGGGAAATCGGTCAGTACTGTTTGGGGTGAGTGACTTGCTCCTCTTTCAGGGTGAGGGTGAGGAAGGTGGCATTGAGGGTTGATAGGACTTGTCCTAAGGTTCTAGATTCCTCCACTACCTGCCAAACCTATTCCCTGATCATGTCCCAGTAGTGATGAAAGAAGTTTGTGGTGAAGCTGTTTGGTCCTGGCTCTTTTCCTGGGGGCATTTCTTTGAATGCATGATCCACCTCTTCTTGAGTGATGGGCCTCATTAAGGCTTCATTCTACTCCTGAGTCACCAGGGAGGGTATGTGCCTAGTTATTTTCTCGATTTTTGCCTCCCTTTCATCATTGGTTTTTGTTAGAAGGTCTTTGTAGTAGTTGGTTATCTCCTAGAAAATTTGGTTATGCTCTCGTATGGGATTAGCTTGAGAATCCTCCAGCTGAGTTATCATGTTTATGTATCTTCTATGCACCATGGCTCTGTGGAAGAACTTGGTGTTTCTATCACCTTCTTTGAGCCATTGCACCCTAGATTTCTGACACCATAGGATTTCTTCCTGATTTTTTTGTTCTTCTAACTCCGCTTGAAGCTCCTCCTCTTCCTTCATTAGTTTTGTGGTCCTGATTCCTGAGATGAAGGTCTTTTGCAGAGTTTCTAGTCTGTTCTTGATTTCTTGCATTGGTTGAAAAATGTTCACAAAGGTGGTTTTATTCCATAGCTTCAAATGTTGCTTGAAATTTTTGAGGCGCTACTGAAATTTGTACATGAAGGTACCATGTTCTATTTCTTCATGGTTCCACCAAGACTTTGCTAACCGGTGAAAGTTAGGGTGGGAGAGCCAAAATTTCTCAAATCTGAATGGTTTGAGTTTTGGCATTGCTCCTGCATCCAAGCAGAGTGAGACGGGCCAGTGGTCTGAGCCCACTCGTGGAAGAATGTTGGCCTCTATGGTAGGGTCCTCCAGTAGCAGGGCTTCCGCGATGAGAAAACAATCTAGTCAACAAGAAACCTGTTGATGTCCAGATCTTCGATTGGACCAGGTGAAGATGCCATTTCGGGATTCCATGTCTACTAGATTTAACTAATCAATGAGGGTTATGAACTTACCGCTGTCTTGATCCATTCATTTAGTTCCACCAGTTTTCTCCTCCAAAGTGAGTATCATATTGAAGTCACCTCCCAACATCCAGCTGGGAGTGCTCAGAAGTGGTCTAATGGAATTTATCCACTTTAGGATGTTTTCTTTGTCCTGTGGGATTTGGGGTCCATAGAAATTTGTGATATCCCCTTCCTTGGTCGATCCTATGGCTGTGAAGTGTGTTGTTATCATACCTACAATAGAGAAGGGTCGGTCCATTGTGACAATCGTGGGGTTCCATAAAATTTCTAAACTGCCTGATGCACCAAAGGAGTCAGTGTGGATGGACTCACACCCTCGCCAACACCGGTGAAAGATAGTTTCTGCTTCTACTCCATCACACTTTGTCTCCTGTAGTAGGAGAACATCTAGATTTTTCGCACGTATATAGTCTCGAAGAGTCCTCTGCTTGGATCTTTCATTGAGTCCTCTGATGTTCCAGGTTATGACCTTCATCATGATGATTGGGGAGGTGGGTGGAGGTAACCCTCCGAGAGCCTAGAAGACAAGGACATAATCTCGTAACGAGGGCCAAAGTCCCAAGAGTAGAAGTAAGCCTAGCTGAGCTGAATCTCGTAGTCTCCCTTAGCGTTAGACCAATATTTAATCCATCATGTTAAATCTCGTTCAGAGGGCCAAAGTCCCAAGAACTTGTCGATTAAGGCGTGTTCTCTCATAAATTGGGTGTGTTCGCCTACCCTTGTTGAGCTAATGAGATATCTAGGGAGTTTTTCTGACCGGGGAATGCATTTACCGGGTTCCCATCCACAAGATGCCTTTGGATGAGACGTGCTTGGCTCCACATCCATTACTTTTCTAAGTCCTTTCTCTCTGGTCAGGAGTTTCTCTCTCATGTGCAACGACGGCTCAAAGGTGGGTTGTTTGGCTCTTTTTTCAGCTCTGTTGTTGGTCGTTACATTGTTGTACGAGGGGGGTTGCCCCCCCNATGCTCATCCTGTCCTCACAATCGCAAGGAGTCTGGTCATACCGACACAGATCATGCAATAGGTACAACTCCAGGTAGTCAGAGCAAGCAGAGAGTCATTGAGGGATCGCTACAGAGCGCTAGAAAAATATATATCATTAAAACATATCTAAATATAAGATAAATTTCAATACATTATTTTCCATTAAATATAACTATAGTTTTTTTTTAGAATGAAGAAGTTAAAAAAAGTAAATAAATATAGAAAAAATGTAAATCTTTTAAATAATAACAAATATCCATAAAAGATACATTAATAAGAACCTAAAAAAAAGAGATGGAGGTCTGCAATTTTTTGATAGAAGAGTGTGCGCATATGACCGCAGGCCACTAAGCCCAGGGGCTAGGGTCGTAGGCCCTCTCCCCATCCAGTTTCCAGTGCCATTTCTCATCAAAGCTCCCCTTTCTCCACAACTCGTCCACGTACCCTGCTCCCTTGTCCCTTTCCCCTATCACTTCCATCCGGTGCTACACCCGTACTCTCGCCATGTTTTGCATATGTTTAAGGCTCTGGCATGAGGAAAATCCAAATGGAAGCCTTGGAGGAGGAGGTAGTGTAATACTAGCCAATCCCTTCACATGGTTGAGTCTTCCCATCCTTTGAGGAATTCATGAACCGAGAGTTACATCCCCCCTCACGTCGCAGTCTGCACACTTTTTCAAATCAGGAAGGGAGGGAAATTACTCCTGCGCGTGCCAAGGATAGATGAAATGAGGAAAGAAAAGGCCTAGTTAATAATGTTTCAAAGGGTTTATCTGCTTCTGCATCTAGAGCTAGAGTCGAAACCTCCGAACCTGAAGCCACAGAGCAAGCTCTCTCATCCAGCCCCCGCAAAAATCCATAACTCAGACCAGTTGTGCTTTCTCTGTAATCGCAGGAAAAGGTGAAAGGTCTCACGAAGAAAATAGCAAAGTGCATTCCAGAGAAGCGTGGTTAGGTGAAAATGGGAGTAAGGGAAGACCTGGTAGTCATGGACATAGCCAATTTCCATGGAAAAATTATAGTAGGAATATTCTCTGGTAAGACCCCCGGACACCAGTTTATGCAATCCTAGTTAGAAAATCCTTGGTCCCCAGTTCTAGGGTATACACCAAAATCCCATGTCCTAGCTAAAGGATGGAACTCCTCTCTTTGAAAATCAAAAACATATTGTGAAAATTTTCTAAGTGGACACTGGTCTTGGGGGATCTCAGGTCTGGTGCTAAAGCGATGGATAGTAGAATTCGACCCAGAGTGTCACCTTGTTTCCCAGATGAAAGTCTGGGAAATACTACCAGGTCTCCCACCAACCTTCTGGACTAGAGAGGCCCTCGAAGTCCTTGGAGACAAATAGGGGACTTTTGTGGGTTTAGAACCCAACCGAGCCTCCAAAAAAGACAAGTGTTGGGTTCAGATACAAGTAGAGGTGAATGTCAGAGATGGTTTGATTAGAAACCTAGACCTTGTCCTAGGAGACATTACTTGGCACCAAAAAGGTAGATTACTGGAGATTTCAGTTCAGATTCCATGCATGCCATGAAATTGGGAATTTTCTTGCATAATGTAAGTGCTTGCTTTCAGAAAACCTTCCTATAAAGAAAACGTGGGTGATAAAATCCACTTGTAACAAATCAGAAAAATTCGCAGTGGTATCAACATGTGACTCCAAGGAATTTTTATTGTACCAAGGGATTGTCAAATATTCCATCTTAGAAATGGGAGATCCTTTCCAACGGGCCGCTCTCTTAGGTATGACATCAGATGACCCTATATCTCATTCTCCCCCTTTGTGCGAGAATTTTTTTCCTAAGAGCTCTGTCATTTCTGAGGGATTGAACCACACACTCTCCCCTTCGCCTTTTCCCCTATTTCCACCTCCCCTCAACTCGTTTCTACGACCCCTCAGTCAGACCCTTCTCCTGCCACTCCCCCCATTGATATGTTTATCCCCCCTCCCCAACCCTCCTCCTCCTCTACTCCAATAGATTTTTCAAACCTTTCCCCCCTACTCCTCAGTCCCCTTCCATCCCCCAGCTCTAATCCTTCCTTGGGTCATCATTTTTCTCCCCCCTCTCCCCCTTCCAACTGTGTTTTACACCCCCTCCTCCCCCCAACCTGTTGTATCTTGGATTGACTAGGCAGTGTGTAGGCACCATGGTAGGTGAAGAAATAATATCTTCTTTCTCCTCTACAATTTGCTTCTGTTGGATAGAAAGGTCTTGGGCCAAGGCTCTAATGGTTGCAGTGTCCTTCTGTACACATTTTGAACAGATTGTGAAGAGTTTGTGTTAGCACCATTACTTGTCTTTGGAATAGGGATATCCAGGTCTGTAGGTTGCATGAGAAGCGCCCAAGCGCAACTCACAGAAGAAGTCCTTTTCAGACTTAAAATCAAGCGAGCGAGCATTTCATTATTTAGCGGAAAGGATTCAGCGACAGAGCAGAACAACGATTGATGGGTAATTGAAGACTAATTGAGTCGCGTCAAGTATAGCGCTAAAAGTTTTAAGGAAGTCAATAGTTAGAATCCTTTGGGAGGCACTCGTGAAGTTACGAGGGCCGTTGATCGCAAGCAGTTCAAGCGTAGTGTTTTTTCTCGAGCTCGGGGTTCATGAGTTCGAAGGGCAGACCATATCCCTTTGGTTGCGTGAGATTCCGAGTTACGAAAAGTGTCCGGAGGAGGTCAACCATTGCTGACCATCACGTCTCGGGACTTCGCGAAGGGAGAATGCCAAAGTCTGATACTCCAACTCGCGAGGTCACGAGTAGCGAGAGGCGCAAGTACTTGGGCCCCAACCAACGGTTACATATGGAGAGTGCTGACCAGAAAGGGAGCCCTGCCCATATTGACGTCTCGGGAAGCGAGAGTTTAAGAAGAGGAACTAAGGGTCTCCGACTCACGAATTGCGAAATGAAAATCACTTTTAATGACGGGCCCACAGTATCGCCGAAAGTGTTCCGGGTCATCCGATCAAAAGAGGGGTACGTGATGCGCGATTAAGTTCTCTTGCCCCTTCGCACATCGCGACTTCAAAGAGCAAGGATCAACCTCCTCCTAGCCTCGAAGCACGAAGCACCAAAAGCACCCAAGGGCGGGCCCACAATATCGAGGAGCAGTCTCAGCCGTCCATCTAAAGGGGACACCTGGTGCGTGATTAGGCTCCCCGCCTTCTCGCCCATCGCGATTTTGGAGCGCAAGAAGCAACTCCATCTTTCCCCAATGCACGAAATGATGAGAGCATCCAGGACTTGGGGCCCACAACATTGTCAGGAGAGTTCAGAACCGTCAGATCCAGAGGGCACGTGGCACCAGATTAAGCCGTCTTGGCGTTTCGCTCATCACGATTTCAAGAAGAAAGGATTAACTCCTTCCGTTCATGAACGCCGAAAGCACTCTGGGAATAAACACGGGGTCACAACCCATGGTCAATTGGGAAAGAAAGGAAATGTGCTAAAAGCGGCCAAAGGTACCGAATCCAGTTGCTGAAAGGATCGTCTTAATCTCCAGGTACCATCGGATACGATCCCGCTCCTGACCTTCACTTGGAGTAAATAAAGGCGAGAAGGGGTGGGTGAAACCTCTCCTCATGCATTAAGTGTAAGGTATGGAAGGTCTGGCAAGTGGTCTGCTCAAGAGGGTCCTGTGTACCTAGTTCTTCAAAGAAGCCATGCCAAGTCCTCGACTAGCCAGAGGATGACTGCACACGCTAAATCAACATTTACTAGCTCAGCTACTCCCCCTGCAGGAGCCATACGCAGTTAAGGTGGCGACAGACAGAGAAATCTTGTCTGAATTTGGTTGAAGGGACACCGAGCCTTGGATGACCAAGGACACCTCTGTTAGGAAATTTTCCTGAGTATATAGACTCAGTCTTTGTATTTTGTAATCTATTTATGGTAGAGCGAAGCTCCCGATTGTAAAGTTTTAACACACTCTAGTTCTCTAGTTATGCATATGTATGTGAGATTTCTTGTTTTATGACAGACAATCTTTCTTACTCCATCTAATTTTCATCTTATGCTGAGAGAGTTCGTGAACGACTGATTCGTGCGAATTATTGCAATCATGTTATGATAAAGGATTTATTGTTGCATTGTTGTATTCTCCGACGTTTTTCATTTGAATGCAAGAAGATCTTGCATTTAGATGTCTTCTCCCACAGCCTGTTAGAAACCTAATGTTTACGATACACCTTTGAACCTCTCTGATACAAGTCTTCCCCCTACTCACCCTTACTACAACTCACTGTCTGAAGTTTGATTAAGACCTCACCTGCCCACGCCTACCTGGCCTAGTTTCGGAGTTAGAACCACATCGTTTGAGTTAACCTCCATTTGATCACCCCATTAAGAAAATCATGACATAAACTGATGGGTGTCGGGCTCTGCTCCTGCTGCAATCCAGGGGTGACTTCCGACGCTAACATTTCTGGCGCCGTTGCCGGGGACGAAGTTGAAAATTTTCCCTGGGATTGAATGACATTGAGCCTCTGGTTCTGAAGGTGCATCAGGTATCAGAGCCTTTGAAAATTGCTACTATGCACCTGGCGACTCCATTGTGACGACTCCACTGGAGCGAACCTGCTGTTTTAGTCGTGGCTTCCAGAGGCAGACACATGCGATCACATCCACAGCTGCCCCTAGCTACACTTGTAGCTGATTCGGAGGTGATTTTCAGAAAAGGAAAGGCCTCTGAAGGAGAAGCTTCCATCGCTGAACCAGGTAATCCGCTATCTATTTCTGTAGAAACTCCATTTTCTTCTCCTCAACTTCCCAGCAGACCGTTTTCTGAAGTTTCCCTTTTCCTAAATTTCGGGAGTGTTTCTGCTGAGTTTTCCCCTCCTGGTCTGGGATTGGAGGGGGAAACCCTTGTCACTCCCCTCTCCTCTGAATCTATACCTTGGCGTAGACCCAGGCCTATAGAAGATTTCCCCACTCCTGCACAAAGAGGATCACCCGTTGACTTGAGCTTGTTAGCCTTTTCCTTAAATCCCCTTTTGTTTCCCACTCCACTTCGTGACTCATTCCCATTAGCCCCTTCGCGAACTCCTTCTCCTCCAAGTTCCCCCCCACCTAATATTCCTATGGCTGGTGCTAATCCCCCTCTAAACAAGATGGATGCTATAGTCGCTGCCAGATATGCTCCCTTAATCCTACCTCATCCTATGAATCCTCTCCTTGCTGGAGATTACTTGAAATATATGCCCAAGTTCATTGGGGAAGGGGACCTAACTGCTGAAGAGCACCTGGATGCTTTCTACAGTTATGCAAACAACCTGAACATTGAAAATGAAGATGTCCGGATGAGAGTTTTCATCCAGAGCCTGGATGGTGAGGTGAGGAAGTGGTTTAGAGGGTTGTCCCTTGGATCTATTGCTGGGATCGAAGCTCTGGATAGTGCTTTCCTGAGACAGTGGGGAGATAGGAAGGATTTCATGTATTACATGACAGAGTTTGGGTCTTTGAAGAAGATGGAGGGAGAATCTGTCTCTGACTTCTCCAAAAGATTCAATAAGATGTATAATAATATTCCTGCCGAAATAAAGCCCTCAGAAGCTTTGGCCAAGATTTCTTATGCTAGTGCGTTCGACCCCGATTTCTGCCTTTTATTGAGAGAAAGAAGAGCCACCTCCTTAGACCAAATGAAAGATGAGGCCATAGAAGTGGAATCCAATGTATTAGCAGCTGACAGACTGAGGAACAAGGCTGACACAGACAGAAGAAAGGGAAGGTCAGAAACCTCAACTTTTGGACCATCGGTGCCCCACCCTCAAGTGGATGAACTGACCAAGATGGTGAAGTATCTGTCTGCAGAAATGGAGAGAATGAAGGTCGAGGGGAGGCAAGCATACAAGGGCCCCCAAAACGCAGAAAAAAAAGGAGGTTTCATAAGGCCAAACAATATTACTCCCTCGACTGTGCAAAGAGAAAGGGGAAGAGACAGAGAAGACCAAAAAATTCAGGCCCCTTTTCAAAACAATTTTGTGACCGAGGGGGAAGAAGGGGAAACATACGAGCTTGATCCTGAAATCCATTGCTTCAGAGACACTCCTCCTTTTCCTCACCTCACTCAATCAATATACGAGGAGTCTCTCATGGACAGTCAGCTAAATGAACTGAGCAAGGGAGACAAGACTAGTGGCGGCCAAGGCAGGTATGATCTGCGTTCCAAGAAAAGGACAGTAGTGCCTAATGTTCCTGAGCAGTCCCCTAGAATAGAGAAACCTTATAATGAAGTAGAGGATAGTCACAGAGGTAAGAAGCACCAAACCCTCTCTCCCATAGTCCAGAATTATGTTCCCAAAATAAGAGAAATCCCAAACTTTACGTCTTCTTTTAATTTCGAGCATGAAATTCAGAAAATCAGAATCCCTGTGCCCCTAACCGAATTGATTAAACAAGAAGGGTTCAAGAAACACTTTTCTGAGCTTTTACAGTCTGAGGTCTCCTACCTTCCCACAGACTCCATTAATTTGCAAGATGAAAAGCCTGTAGTTATTTTAGGTCCTATGGTAGAAGATAGGAATGACTCATCCCCTCCCTTCTACACTTCCTTGAACATACATGACAAGGTACTGCACAACTGCTTGATGGATTCCGGGGATTCTCACAACCTCATGCCAAAATCTGTCATGGAAGAGTTAGGGATAGAAGTCACCTGAGCCTATCATGACCTCTATTCCTTTGACTCCAGAAAGGTTCAGTGTCTAGGAGTTATCAAAGACCTGGTCGTGACCTTGTTTCAGTTGCCCATGAAAAGTGCGGTCATGGATATTGTAGTGGCCAATGTCCCCCCCAAGTTCAGTATGTTGTTGTCAAGATCTTGGATAAAAAGACTGGGGGGAACCTTGCAGATGGACCTCACATATGCTACTATCCCAGTGTTTGGAGGAGAGCATAGAAGACTATACAGAGAAGCCCAATTGGCCTATATAATCAGTGACGAAGCCAATCCTACCAACCATCCCATTTTTGCATTAGATACTGATTTTGGTCCTAGTTTGCTACAACTCACCCATGCTCCTGAACCCCCTCTCAAGCTCAGAAAATAGCCCACCATTTCCCATAGGTTTTCTTTCTCCATCACCCCCATCTGGAAAATGTTCTTTGATGGAGCCTCTTCCAGGGAAGCTGTTGGTGCTGGTGCTGGGGTATTTTTTGTATCACCTGCTCAGGAAACCATATCTCTGTCGTACAAACTAGAATTTGAAGCTACCAACAATGTGGCAGAGTATGAAGCTCTTGTTCTGGGACTAAGAGTTGCGAGGGAAATGGGAATTCAAGAGCTAGCAGTGTTTGGAGATGCAGAGTTGGTGGTCCAACAGATCAGAAACGCTTATCAAGCTAAGCACCCTCGACTCAGAAATTACATAAATGAAGTATGGGACCTAATTGACAGTTTCTTCTCCACCTTCAATATCTCTTTTATTCCAAGGGAGGATAATACTGTGGCCGATTCTTTAGCTGTTTCAGCTAGCCAGTTCAAGGTCCCTTAGCTGTCTATGGCCAAATATGTTGTTGAGATAAAATATAGGCCCTCTATACCAGACAATGTCAAGCATTGGAAGGTATTCAAAGATGATCTGGAAATCGAGAAATTTCTCCAATCTGTTGATGAATTTTCTGCGTTGCACATTGATCAGGATCCTGATACAGAAGATAACCCTCACCCTGAGGTGTTTTTAAATAAAATTGCTAACCACCAGATCATTCAGCTACCTAGCAATCACATTCCAAGGGGACTAATTCCTTTAGAAAGATTGTTCGATGGGAATGATGTGGCAGTGAAGGGTAGAGTTTCATATGAAGATGTTGATACAGTTGAGTGCAACATTGGCACACCGGAGGAGCCTAAGTATGTCAAGCTGTCAAGGAGTTTGACAATAGAACAAAGGGATGAATATACTGGGTTGCTAAGAGAATGTGCTGATGTGTTTGCATGGACTTACGAAGATCTCAAGACGTATGATACATCTGTCATTGAACACAAGATCCCACTGAAGGAAGGGGCTAAGCCATTCATGCAGAAGCTAAGACAAATAAATCCCATGTTGCTGCCTATCATGGAGAAAGAAGTGAAGAAGTTGTTAGAGGCCTAGATCATCGTCCCCTTGAGATATTCCGAATGGGTGGCCAATTTGGTTCCGGTCAGAAAGAAGAGTGGAGAAATCAGACTTTGTGTCGACTTCAGGAACCTGAACAGGAGCTCAAAGAAAGACAATTATCCCCTACCCAACATGGAACACATATTGCAAAGGGTAACTGGTGCATCTAGGATTTCCATGATCGATGGTTTTTCTGGTTATAATCAGATATCGGTCATGCCTGAGGACAGAGTAAAAACGACCTTCACCACTCCTTGGGGCACATTCATGTATGCCAAAATGCCATTCGGACTGATGAATGCAGGAGCGACGTTTCACCGAGACATGGACATAGCCTTCATCGGGGAGAAAAATAAGTTTTTGGTGATCTATCTGGACGACATAACAATCTTCTCGAGGTTGGATAAAGAGCATTGTTGTCACCTGAGAAAAGTTTTCTCAAAATGTCGAAGGTTCGACCTTTCTCTAAACCCTAAGAAGTCTTTATTTTCTATGAAGGAGGGGAAGTTATTAGGCCATATAGTATCAGTAGAAGGAGTGAGGATTGATACTAGCAGAGTGGAGGCAATTCGAACCCTGTCGCTTCCCAGGTCAAAGAAGGAAATTCAGGCCTTTTTGGGGAAGATTAATTTTCTGAGGAGATTCGTCTCGAATTTTGCTGAACTGGTGAAACACATCATAGCTATGCTCAAGAAGGGAAACGAAGTGAAATGGACGGCTGGACCCAGGGAATATTTTGTCCAAATAAAAAGAGCATTGACTGAGGCACCTGTGTTGATCAGTCCTGAATATTCCAAGGATTTCCTGATCTTCTCTTTCGCTTCTTTTGATACAGTGGCAACGGTCTTGTTGCAGAAAAATGAGGAAGGATGAGAACAACCCATCGCCTTCTTCAGTAAGGCATTAAGAGATGCAGAGGTCAGGTATGAAATCATGGAGAAACAGGCCTATGCCTTAGTGAAAGCTCTCAAATCTTTCAGAGTCTATGTCTTGCACTCAAAGGTGACTGCATATGTTCCTTCAGCTTCTGTGAATAACATCCTTGTACAACCCGACATAGATAGGAGGAGGAGTAAATGGATAGCCAAGATCCTGGAATTTGACTTGGAAATAAGGCCTACCAAATTGATCAAAGGTCAAGGCTTAGCCAAGTTGCTGGCTGAAGCCAACTGCCAAGATTTGGGGGTAAGTTTCATGAATGAATGCTCAGGAATTCAGCGGGGTCAGTTGTCTAGAATAGACCCTCAAAGAGAGCCCCCATTGGCTCGATGTACTTGGTATAAGGATGTCATATATTTTCTGCAGGAGTTGCGGCCCCCAGATGGCCTGCAAAGGAACAAAGCAAGAGCTTTGAAGCTCAGGGAAGTTAGGTACTGCCTTATTGATCAAATTTTATACTGGAAATACCCCCTGGGGGTGCTTTTAAAATGCATAAATCTGCAAGAGGCCGACATAATCATGGTTGAATTTCACAGCGGCCTATGCGGAGGGCACCATTTCTGGAAGACCACAGCACACAAAATTCTCAAAGATGGGTACTACTAGCCCACCTTGTTCGCTGACATCTGTAGAAGAGTTAGAGCTTGTATCCCATGCCAAAGATTTTCAGGAAAGCAACAGCTCAAGTCTTTGCCTTTACAACCTGTAGCTGTTTTGGGACCTTTCCAGCAATGGGGCCTGGATTTTATTGGAGAAATCCACCCTACTTCCAGTGGGCAACACAGATGGATCCTGGCTGCCATAGATTTCTTTACTAAGTGGATTGAAGCCATCCCCACCAGGAGTGCTTCCCACAAGGTAATCATTGGGTTCTTGGAGGACCTCATCATAAGGTTCGGCTGCCCAAGTAAGATTGTCACTGACAACGCATCCGCTTTTGGGTCTGAGCCATTAGCCAAGTTCTGTGAGCAGTTCGGGATCAATTTGATTCACTCCACCCCATATTATCCACAGAGCAACGATTTAGCAGAATCCTCCAACAAAAGCCTAATAAGGATCATTAAAAGATTACTGGAGGACAACAAAAGGGCTTGGAACTCGAAGCTGAAATTCGCTCTATGGGCCGATCGGGTGACCACAAAGAGATCTATAGGCATCTCCCCTTTCCAGTTAGTCTATGGAGTAGAAGCTGTCTTCCCTTCTCAGTTGGCCATTCTCGTAGAAAAATTATTCTAGGATTATCAAGAAGAGCCCAATGACATGATCAGAAGGATTCATCAACTAGTAGAAGTCCAGCAGGCCAGAGAGCAGGTAATGGATAGAATTCAGGATCATCAGTAGAGGGTCAAGTAGGTTTTCGATAAGAAGGCCAATAAGGAAGAATTTTGGATAGGAGACCTGGTGTTGAAATGGGATGCTCCTAAACAAGATAAGGGAAAACATGACAAATTTGAAGCCCTGTGGATCGGACCTTTCAAAATCTCTGAAGTTTTCTCAAATAACACATACAGGTTGCAGGATTTGGAGGGTAAAGAAGTTTTTAACAACCCAGTAAATGGGCATTTTCTGAAGAAATGTTTTGTCTGAGCCCTCGGTGGATCCTTTGTTTGTAAATATTATCCTTTTGGTTCTTTGTTTACTTTTGTTTTTCGGCCTAGTAAATGACTCCATAGCCCAACAACAAGGCACTGGAACTGCAAAATGAGTCCTTAGAGAATCACAGGGATGACTCTATCCCCCATGGAGCCTAATGTTAGCAAAATTACTTGTCTTCGACATAGGGATATCCGGGTCTGCAGGTTGCACGAGAAGCGCCCAAGCGCAGCTCACAGAAGAAGTCCTTTTCGGACTTAAAATCAAGCGAGCGAGCATTTCATTCTTCAGCGGAAAGGATTCAGCGATAGAGCATAACAACGATTGATGGGTAATTGCAAATTAACCAAGTCGCGTCAAGTATAGCGCTAAAAGTTTTAAGGAAGTCAACGGTCAGAATCCTTCGGGAGGCACTCGCGAAGTTACGAGGGCCGTTGATCGCAAGAAGTTCAAGCGCAGTGTTTTTTCTCGAGCTCGGGGTTCGTGAGTTCGAAGGGTGGACCATATCCCTTTGGTTGCGTGAGATTCCAAGTTATGAAAAGTGTTCGGAGGAGGTCAACCTTCGCTGACCATCGCGTCTCGGGACTTCGCGAAGGGAGAATGCCAAAGTATGATACTCCAACTCGCGAGGTCACGAGTAGCGAGAGGCGCTAGTACTTGGGCCCTAGCCAACGGTTACATATGGAGAGCGCTGACCAGAAAGGGAGCCATGCCTGTATTGCCGTCTCGGGAAGCGGGAGTTGAAGAAGAGGAACTAAGGGTCTTCAACTCGCGAATCGTGAAATGAAAAACACTTTTAATGACGGGCCCACAGTATCGTCGAAAGTGTTTCGGGTCATCCGATCAAAAGAGGGGTACGTGATGCGCGATTAAGTTCTCTCGCCCCTTCGCGCATCACGACTTCAAAGAGTAAGGATCAACCTCCTCCCAGCCTCGAGGCACGAACAGCCGAAAGCACCCAAGGGCAGGCCCACAATATTGAGGAACAATCTCAACCGTCCATTCAAAGGGGATACCTGGTGCGTGATTAGGCTCCCTGCCTTCTCGCCCATCGCAATTTCGAAGCGCAAGAAGCAGCTCCATCTTTCCCCGATGCATGAAATGACGAGAGTGTCCAGGACGTGGGGCCCACAACATTGTCGAGAGAGTTCATAACTGTCAGATCCAGAGGGCACGTGGCGCCAGATTAACCTATCTGGGCGTTTCGCTCATCGCGATTTCAAGAAGAAAGGATTAACTCCTTCCATTCGCGAATGTCGAAAGCACTCTCGGAATAAACACAAGGTCACAACCCGTGGTCATTTGGGAAAGAAAGGAATTGTGCTAAAAGGGGCCAAAGGCACTGAATCCAGTCGCCGAAAGGATCGTCTCAATCTCTAGGTACCATCAGATACGATCCCGCTCCCGGCCTTCGCTTCGAGTAAATAAAGGTGAAAAGGGGTGGGTGAAACCTCTCCTCATGCATTAAGTGTAAGGTATGGAAGGTCTGGAAAGAGGTCCACTTGAGAGGGTCCTGTGTACCCAGTTCTTCAAAGAAGCCATGCTGAGTTCTCAACTAGCCAGAGGATGACTGCACATGCTAAATCAACATTTACTGGCTCAGCTACTCTCCCTGCAGGAGCCATGCACAGTTAAGGTGGCGATAGATAGAGAAAGCCTGTCCGCATTTGGTTGATGGTACAACAAGCCTTGGATGACCAAGGACACCTCTGTTAGGCGACTTTCCTAAGTATATAGACTCAGTCTTTGTATTTTGTAATCTATCGATGGTAGAGCGAAGCTCCCGATTGTAAATTTTTAACACACTCTAGTTCTCTGGTTATGCATCTGTATGTGAGATTTCTTGTTTTATGACAGACAATCTTTCTTACTCCATCTAATTTTCATCTTATCCTGAGAGAGTTTGTGAATGACTGATTCATGTGAATTATTACAATCATGTTATGATAAAGGATTTATTATTGCATTGTTGTATTCTCTGGCATTTTTCATTTGAATGCAAGAAGATCTTGCGTTTAGATGTCTTCTCCCATAGCTTGTTAGAAACCTGATGTTTACGACAGACCTTTGCACCTCTCTGATACAATTCTTCCCCCTACTCACCCTTACTAAAACTTACTGTCTGAAGTTTGATTAAGACCTCACCTGCCCACGCCTACCTGGCCTAGTTTCGGAGTTAGAACCACATCGTTTGAGTTAACCTCCATTTGATCACCCCATTAAGAAAATCATGACATAAATTGATGGGCGTCGGGCTCTGCTCCTACTGTAATCCACGGGTGACTTTCGACGCTAACAGGTTGAATTTTTCAGTATGAGAGATTACCTTGCAACACTGTTTTGGTGGGACAATAGTCAAAACTACCTTTGGTGTACTATAGATATGACCCCCTAGAGTAACAATGACACTACGGGGCCAAGACTCATAAATAACATGGTTCTTCCACATATATGGCTGGCCCAAAAGAACATGACATAAATCCAGCGGAGAAACATCACATAATCCTCATCCTTGAAGGGATGGATGTCGTATGACAATCAACATTGTTGGTTGACACAAATATCTCATCCCCGGTGAAGCCACCCAATGTTGTATGGTTGCGAGTGTGGTGTTGTCGACAATCCCAATTGTTTGATGACCTATGCTGAGATGAGTTTCTTCTAGCTTCCTCTATCAACAATAAAATACAACGAGTTCCCCTCCACCCACATATGTGGATGAAAAAGGAACTCCCCCTCTTTGAGATCCGTTGGTTCTTTTGGTTGAATTGTTGCAGCCACGACAGTAGTAGTGGTGTCTGCATCGATGATCTGTCTTATCCTATTATCTTCTAAATCAGATTCTGAATCAAGGTTCAACTCCTTTTCTTTGATCTCAGCCACCAATGATTGTTTTGAGCGACTTTATCAGTGTTGTTCCAGGGGATTTTGTGAAAATCACAACACTTTCCAATGTCCTTTGTCTTTCTGTTACCCTTCTTTTCCTGTGGCTTGGACTAGTTTTCTGGGGGATGGTTTTTAGGGTCATCTTTACCATACTTTGGTTGTTGCATATTTGTAGACCCAAACTCCCATTTTCTTTGGTGCCTAAATTTCTGCTCGATTTTGACAACATATTGATAGGTTGCTCCTAGTGATGAGATGACTAGAAAATCCATTTCGGTTTGGATGTACCTATGAAGAGGCCCACAGGTAGCAGACATGGAGTGTTGAGATCCAGATGACTAGTTGAGCTCACATTAGGCAGATAAAGCACCTCCTCTCAACCACAAATCACCATTCATCGTCAATAACATAGCAGTGTTCGCCACACCAACCTGGCCGAGAAAGGACAATAGGTATTGCTTCATGAGGTAACAAGTCCAATCTCATGGTAAGTGTCACATTAGTAATTGAATCATTTGAGCATGTTGCAAAGGGTCCTTTCTTGATTATGGAATATTTGCTTGGAAATTATACCTTTTTCCTTATCTCACCTTGGCGGTTGACATGGTATCCTAGTAAGTTGGTCACCCTCAGGAAAATGGTTGCTACTAGGGGGTATCCTTGAAGGGAAATTGTATGATTCCCACTCATACTTACCACTTTCTACACTTCTTCCCCTTTGTTTCCTCATCTTTTGGGTTTTTGGGTTCATTAACCCCAAGAAGGGCCTGTACCTCATTTCATGGGAAGAAGGGGATAAAGGCCTAGAGGTGTTGTAGCTAGCACTATAAAAATAAACGCCATAATTTATCCTTCTAGATGCTCGCCCTAAGGTCCTGAGAACCATGAAATACTTCTCCATAAAAATAAAGGACCTTTAAAAAGAAAATAAATAAAAGCGTCCCGCGTGATGGGGAATGCATTGTTATGTCCTTTAATTTCCAGTGCATATGGCACTCAATGTGTAATCATACAATTCCCACTCATACTTACCACTTTCCACACTTCTTCCCCTATGTTTCCTCATCTTTTGGGTATTTGGGTTCATTGAACCCAAGAAGGGCATGTACCTCATTTCATGGGAAGAAGGGGCTAAAGGCCTAGAGGTGTTGTAGCTAGAACTGTAAAAGTCAAAAGCCATAATTTATCCTTCTAGATGCTCTCCCTAAGGTCATGAGAACCATGGAATATTTCTCCATAAAAATGAAGGACCTTTAAAAAGAAAATAAATAAAAATGTCTCGCTTGATGGGGAATGCATTGTGGTGTCCTTTAATTTCCAGTGCATATGGCACTCAATGTGTTCTAACTTCAAGTGGTATTGTGGCACTCTTTTTCTTTCCATTGTACATAACACTTTATGGGTATTCTATATGCACTAAATTCCTCAATTAAATTGTCAACCCGGGGTAAGTAAACTTAGAGTTGGGGCACTCTATGAGCCAATGCATAAAAGATAATGGAAGTATTGTCTAACTAAGGGTATGGTCTATCTAAGGATCAATATACTTAATAAATGACTCTTTCATTTTTATCAATTAGCAAATCCTATTAATGAACTTGAACTATTTACCCTAAGCAGCTTCAAACAATGGATTGATATATTATTTCTAAAGAATCAAATCATAACCTACTTTAAACGAGCTAATATATTCAACCTAATGAGCAACAACAAGTAAATTACTTTTGATCTTTTATCTTTAAGCAAATAAACAAACAAACAACTAACCTATCAAGACTATTTCAACAAGTAAACTCTATTCTTAAAAAAACTCATAAGCATTTCTATTTTGCAAAGGAGAAATCTTAACCTACTTCATCAAAAAGCATCATGACTGTATTCAGACTCTAATTAATCAAAACTATTCCTAATTTGCAATAACAGGAAAAGAGAATTCAAAGATGATGATTATGTCTTCGGCACCGAATAACATCACGATGGCATCTGACTATTAGTGACAGTTCAAGAGGGATTAATTCAATGCTGACTTCTACAGAGAAATGGAAAGTGTGAATCAAGCAATCTAACGAAAGCTTTGCCATCATAGAAGCAACACTAAGTATCTTGGAATCGATGTGATCTCTAAACTTCATGCATCAATCATAAATGATTAAAAACACTCTTATACTAATTCAAGCACACTCTTATGCTAACTCAAGCAAATTTACAAAAACATGAACTTATGATTGAAAATATTAATCCAAATCCAATCTTCTAATTAAAATTGCAATTCAAATCTATAACTGATATTTTATAATCTAAACTGGACTAATCCTATCATTAAAACTCAGATTTCAAACTAGAATGCTTTTAGAAACATAACCCAAAAATCTATTTCTATCCTAGCATACTAAAGCAAGATTAATGAACCAAATAGATCTATGAAAACATAACTGAACTGATAATTAAATTTTGCTTGATTACAACTAATAAAACTTGCAACTATTAATCCATCGAAGCTTGCAAATGATCCTAAATTAAAACTCTATTTACACTAATCCTCTGTCTAAATAATACTCTGTTTTAATTACCAAAACCAAATCAAAACTTCAATGCATCATCTAAGTTAGCATCTTGCAGGACAATTCATTGTTAAGAAATAAGAAACAAAATATGATAAATAGCCAGCTCCTATAAGCAATCTGCAATTTAAAGAAGGACGAATTAGATAGGCAAATTACAATTAGCACACACAGTAATTGAAACTAAAATATACATACAACAAAGAAACAACATAAATTATAACTAAGAAAATAAGATAAACACATGATATATCTATACAGTCACCTAGACCATTGATGGCCCCCCCAACAAGTCATGGCTACTCTTCAATAACAAAACACAGGCTTAATTCAACGTGATTCTGTCATTAATTAAAAACGAAGTCTGGAACACAAGTTTGCAGAGAAAATGTATGAATTACACAACGAAATTCTTCTTAAAATGTTTATCTGTGGTCTTGCCACTGCTAGTGGTATTTATAGGTAAATTACAGCTCTAGAGGTCAACCACTGGAAGGGTCGACCTCCTTTAAAAATGGCAAATCCATTAAATGCACTTCTAACAACTTTAGCTTCTAGAAAATCTGTGAGCCACTCAACGATCAACATAACTACCCAATCTGAGGTGTAATGAGCTCTGTAGCTGGAGGCCACAATGGGGCACAAAACCCAGATCGTTGATTCATCCGCCACAGGCCGCCAATGTACCAACCGCCAAATCCTCTGCACTCTAAGTGCTGGATCGTGTGTCGGATGGAGTGCCAGATCATGTACCAGATGTGGTGCTGGATGAAGTGTCGAACGAGGTACCAGATGGAGGATCGGACCACAATTTTTCTCTGTAACACACAGATCATGCATTAAATCCTTGTAAACATCAAATTGAACTGAATTGAGCTCAAAATCATTGTAAAAACATCAATTACACATACCTGATGCGAATCCATGATGAATCGATATAAAAACATTTGAAACTCCTTCAAAATGGACAATAAAATATATAATATCGGTGCAAAAAGGATTCAATCATCGCAATAAAACAATCAAAATACGAACCCAACATTACCCCCACGCCTAAGGATTTGCAGGTCCCACTGCAAACAAAAATGAATTACCCAACATGATTAGACTTGCAAAGGAGGGGGTGGATTAGCTTTAGAAGCTTCTCCCTCTTGTCCTAAAGACTTTGTCTTGGGCCTCTTACGACGTTTCAATTGTGCCTGGAGGCTGCGATTTTCATTGGTCATTTGATCAACCAATCATTGGAGAGAATTCACTTTTTCTTGCAATACCGCATTGTCATGATGGAGATGCCTATCCATAGTCTTTCGCTCTTCCAACTGTTGAAGCAACTGAGCATTTTCTTGTTGTAATTTTTCAATAACTAGAGTATGATCAGATGTTTCAGAAGAGGGCTTGGATCCCTTGATGGATGTAGAAGGTCTATCAACTTTGGAAGCTGATGTAGGCATCTGGGAGGTAAGAGTAACATAGTGCTTGTGAGAGGGAATAGGTTCAGATTTTACTTCTCTATCAGGCTCCAACTCTTCTGCAGAAACTTCCCTGAGTCTTTTATGGGGGCTTTCATGATCGAAAGACACTTGGATAGGATCTGAAGTGCTTGGGGGTTTTACATTAGGATTTCCACTTTCACTTCGAGAACTTCTTCGAAAAGATTCCCCTTTGAACCGATTGGCTCCTCTTCTATTCGTAGGGACTAAAGGGAAATCTTGTTGAATTTCCTCTTGTAACTTCTTGGATTGAGGACTAATAAGTGTTGAGGGCAATGGAGAATTATCAGTAGGATTTTTAGTTTTCTTGCCTGATGAGGCTGCAGGGGAATCAACAAGTTTCTTGGTATTTTTTTTCAGATAGAGAGAAAGTTAGAGTGAGAGGGTTTGGAGTCTTTGGAGAATGAGGCTTAGATGGAGTAACAATCCCTAAATCAATTGATTTCTTGCTGGTCTTGACTGTGAGATGGGATTTTGAGAATTGATAGAGGAATTCATCCCATGTCTTACCCCGTTTTGTCAACTCGGTTATGACAAGCAATTTGATGAGGCTATGGTGGAATAGATTGTTATGAGGATTGGCCACATTCTTTCGTACTTGGGAAGACATTTTCTCAAGACTTTTCAATAAGTAGAAAGGAAAATTCAGGGGCTTATTAAATTGGAAATGAGCTAACAGACGAAAATGGCAAGCTTTGAAGACAAAGCATCTACCTTCACAAGTGATAATTATGGTAATGACGAACAAGGGATTAATTAGCTCATCCTTAATCCATTCTTTGGAGTACCCCTTAGCTCCAGAAACATTCTGAAACTCAGGCTTGAAAACTTTTTTGTAGCTTGGCCGTGGCAATTGATGGTGCTTGAACCAATGATCTCCAACCTGTGGCAATTTCGTGGCTGAGGCAATTGACTCCTCAGAGACCAACAAGGCCAAAGACCCTACGTGTGCCATCCTCCCATTGAACCCGAGGGTGAATTGTAGTGAAACTCCATCATCGTGGCCCTGCAAAAAGGCTAAGAATGGTCCCCACCCTGCACGAAGGAAAATCTCCCTACACTCTGTGAATTCTGGAATGGCCAGGAGCTCGACATAGGAGGAAGGCTCGTAGCGTTTAGGCATGGTTACAATGTGGATAATGAGCATAGGGATGAAATTGGGCAGAGGATGAGTGCGAAAAAACACGCATGCATGAGTGAAATGGAAATTGGAGCTAACCCTTCGATTTTTAATGCACTCAAGGTGGAAAACTGTTGAATTCGTGAGCGAATTCATCACACATGATTGCCATGTGTGACTATGATTGCACCGAATTTGAATTTTGAAGGGTGTCCTTTGGAGGCAATCATAATCATATGAGAATTAGATCAATTTCCAAGTCTTCGACTTGGACATTTGATCATAAAAATGCATTAGAAATTGTATAATTTAATTGTCAAATGTAAATTTGAACAATATGCCATTTAATCCATCTCATCTTACCGATGAACAGGCATATCAACTTAAACGATCTGTGTTTTACCTGCAATCGTGTTCACTTACAGTGTGTGCACACCTCATCTGATCCTTCATGTGGCGCATCATCCAGTCGTCCATATGGCACCCCATATGGTCTTCCAAATGGAAATCCTGTGAAAATGGAAATTTTTCGTATTGTAATGGATTTTTACCCATAGTACTCAGCTTGGGCACTTCTGATAGTCATGGTGAACATGAGAATAGACAATATAAGTGTGAATAGAGTGATCCACTGTTTAAATTCCTTGTCATCGTTCTTGTACACTAAAAACAATCTATTCCTCTGTCCATAGGTGTGTAACACAAATTTGTAGTGAATATTTTAACAGTCTATAATTGACACAAAGAACCAGTTAAGCGGTCTGTCGAAGAAATGTACAACATGATTATAACACATAGTGATGTCAGTGGTATATAATTTAGCATTTCAATAAAAATAACTGCTGATATAATAGCCTATATCATGAAAGAAATATACAAAATTTTTACAAAGATTCTACTTCTTCTTCTCATGGATTATAGATGTTAAGAACCAAATATCAATATAGCATAGAAAAACCTCAGAAAAAGTACTCAACGCCTTGAAAAAGAGATAATTTCAGATAATAAGCCTCTTCGAGGGGGCAACCTCTTCTTACCCCACTTAAATGTTCAAGTACAAGATGATTCAAAATGAAAATGTCTCCTTGGTATATATAGGAGACTAGGAGGTATAATTACAACTAATGGCCTAAAGCCGACATAAATAAAATAACATTACTAATATAA
>ML778387.1:539030-568939 GCA_009831015.1 Picea engelmannii | reverse complement strand
TATATTCAATCTTTGGAAGTTCTCAATGTGCTCGGTAACTGAACCCTTTTTCTTGAGATTTATCAATTGGCTAAATAAGGTATTGCTCCTTGTATCCTCATAGTGTGCTATCATTTCTTCCGTGAAAATTGTCCAAGTGACGATTGATTTGCGAGAACAAAGCCATCAATACCATACAAATTGATTAGGTTCTAAATATAAAGAAACAATTCATACCTTTTGTGTATGTGGCACATTATGGAGATCAAAGAATTGCTCCATCTGAAGTATCCATGTGATTGGGTCCTTGCCATCAAACTTCCTCATATCAATCTTAGGAACGTGGCTGGTATTCAAACCAAAGTTGGAGTTTCTCCATTCTTGATTCACCTTCCTTGTGTCCTCATCATGAATTTCATGGGATGCATTTTCACTTTCAGGTGTCTTCTCTGTTATGAAATGTTTCAATACTTCCATGATCTCCCCTTTTAAACTCTCCATCATCTCTTGTAGTTCATCTTTTGTTACTATCTTCTTTTGTAAATCATTTTTGTCCCTACTCATTTCTTCACCTTCATCAAGAGTCCAAGTAGGATTTTTTGGAGGTTTATTTGGTGTAGAAGTTCCCTTTTTGGGTGGCATGTTGGCCAAGTATCACTTTTGAACCTTGATTTTGAGGTGGTTCTGCTAGATAGTATGTCTTCTGTTGTATCTCCCAAGTTTCGGCCCTTCTGGGTATGAAACTTTATTTTATGTAGTTCTTTGATATTTCTTCTCTGCAATGCCACATGTCTGATCAAAATTGGATGTGCCAAGTGGAATTTATGGTAACTTCCCCACAACTTGCCGATTTTTGGCCTTTCAAGGAGATCTCACTTGTATAGCGTACCCCACACAAAATAATGGATATAAAATTCCGAAACTTGCACCAGAAATACTACAGACTGTCCACGATCCAATGAAACTAGTCCCACTCAATTTGGATACACTAGGAAGAAGTTATGATTGTTTTACCTGGAACGCCTTCTTGAGACTAGTCAATAGGACTAGTCAGATACCCTATCTTACACAAGGTGTATCTACAAATTTAAGATGACCCAGAAGATGAACTTTTTACCACAGATACCTTACTAATTTCTGTAAATAGTATCCAGATTTCAGGGTTTGAAACGTTACATAAAATTGTTTATAGTGAAAATTACGCAATGACCCATTTCAAGATGATTCCAAAACCCTATGTTTTACAGGTTGTATCTCCAAACGTATAAGGCCTCGGGAGCTTAATCTTGAACCCAACGTACCTTGATCCGTCTACTAAATATCCTCCAAGTCGTTCCTTCTGAAACATTGTAGAAAAACAGTTATAGCAAAAATGCCAAGGTGTCTCAGATGTAGTAGTGAAACCCTAAGACCTTGAGCTCTGATACCATATGTTAAGAACCAAATATCAATATAGCATAGAAAAGCCTCAGAAAAATTACTCAACGCCTTGAAAAACAGATAATTTCAGATAATAAGCCTAAATGTTCAAGTACAAGATGATTCAAAATGAAAATGTCTCCTTGGTATATATAGGAGACTAGGAGACCTATAATTACAACTAATGGCCTAAAGACGACATAAATAAAATAACATTACTAATATAATATGCCCCAATTAAGGGGTAATGAGCCAATATTAGGGCTTAACAATAGATAGACAATATTTATTATTTGTTATCTCATGAAACCCCTCCCCCACTCCTAAGCATTGTGACACCTCACAATAAAAAATATAGTGAACCAGTCAATTCTCCCAATAGCCTAAGATTTACAACTTGTTAAGTGTAGAGATAAATTTCACATATCGTTATGATGAGATGGTTAGAATATGGCCCCACCTGTAGGATAGAACATCCTACATATAGTTAAGAAGAGTTAGGTGAGAGAGTCTTAGGATAGTCTTAAAGTTAGTTCCCAATGGCAGATTTATGGAGTTCATTGACCTTAGCTTAACCATACATACTTCTTGTCATATTTGTCTACAAGTAATGTCGTACATCAGGACAATTTTAAGATTTAGGAATTTTATTTATTATTTTTTTGTCAGATTATCATCCTCGCTAGGTATAATGCCTCGATGCCAGCAAGTCTATTCAGTACTCCGACGAGTTTACCTAGTCATACCATAGGTCGGTACCCACTGCTAGTAGACCTGTTCAGTATCCCGGCGAGTTAGCCTCTTACACCCTCAAATACTGGTCCACCATATTTTAAGATTTTAATATAAAGATTTCTTTGTGCAAGAAGATGGGGAGACAACTCTGAAAAAAAAAAAAAAAACTTTTCTCTTTTTTTTTTAGATTGGGATGGTATTTATGTTAGAGGATGACTCTCCTTTATGTATTCCTTAGAGATTTTCCTCATGTAAGTGGTAATTAAGCGGATGTATCCTATCTAAATATATGGTATAATCAAGCATTTTTAGTGTGTAGTGGATGGTACCATTGGGAAAGAATAGAAAGTTATTTTTAGGCTCAACTCACTTTCTTCTTTTTTTAAGTTATTGTGATGTTTCCATCGCTAACCGCTAATCAAAATTCCTTGTTACTCTTTAATAAAGATACTTTACTCACTTACTCAGGGTTCTTGGGGAAATTGTATGAGTAACCTCTAATTTTGATAGTCAAGGTATCACTTCCTTATATCCTCTAGTGGTGGAGGTTAAGAGAAACTGCCAAAAAAGAAGATGGAAATCTTTACAAAAATGTGGCTAATTACCGCAAGTCATTATTCAATTGACGCCTAGCAGACAACAAGGTTCAAATATAGCAATATTTTTGAAGGAAAATACTTCCCTTTTTTTGTCTCCTTGAAATTGTCAACTCTTGGTGAAATAAATACCTGCAGAAATCTCTAGAATTGTCTATCAACATACTTAAAATTATTTACATATGTACAGTCGAAAATTCAGAAAAAGTTTCAAGAACAGGGGGAAACTTCCCCATCTACTAAGGCCAATGCCTTGTTAGCTGACATGACCTATAGAAAATCTTCTTTGGAAATGGGTCTGCGATAAAGTTTGATTTGGTGTCCATTAACTACGAAAGATACTTGTCCATCATCAATTGTTTTGATCTTAACAACCCCTTTATCATACACAATGACTACCTCATAAGGACCCAACCACCGAGTGGTAAGTTTTCCTTTGAAGGTTTTAAATTGGGAGTCAAACAACAAAGCCCAATCACCAGGTTGGAAGTGTTTCTTCTTAATAAACTTGTCATGCTACTTGCTCCTTTGGTTTTGAACTAATATTGTTCGTTGGATAACATCTTGCCTAATCTCATCCAACTAATTTAATTGTAGGGCTCATTGTTTATGAGCCTCATCTAAGTTTAATCCCAATTCTGTGGCATTACGGAAAGTCCTTACTTGGAATTCTATTGGTAGAAGTACTTGTTTTCCATACACTAGCTCATAAGGGGTATGCCTAGTGGTGTTCCTCCAGGTGGTCTGATATGCCCACAAAGCCTCTGGAAGCCTATCAACCCAATCTCGATGGTGTAATTGAACAGTCTTGGTTAATATAGCTTCCAAAACTTTGTTTGTGGACTCTACTTGACCATTAGCTTGCGGGTGATATGGAGAAGACTTGCAGTGCTTGATCCCATATTTCTCCATTAATTCTCTCATCAGCTTGGAAGTGAATTGAGTGCCTTGGTATGTAACAATCTCACAAAGAACACCAAAGCGGGTAAATATATATTCATAAATGAATTCGACAACAAATTTTTCGGTAGCCCTAAATAGGGCTTTTGCTTCTACCCACTTAGTGACATAATCTGTACAAACCAAAATATAATTTTTCTTAGGAGACATGGGTGAAATTGGTCCTACAAAGTCAAGGGCCCATTTCTCAAAAGGTTATATCATAACTTGGGCATGCAAGGGCAATTTGTCAGCCGACGTGTGTCTTCCTATCCTTTGACAACTATCGCAACTCCTCAGATATTTGGCAGCATCCTTAAAAATTCTAGGCCAATAGTAACCTGAATGTAACACCTTATATGTTGTACGTTTGTCTAAAAAATGGCCACCACATGGTCCATCATGACAACTTCGTAGGATTTCTGGTATCTCATCTTCTCAGACACATCTACGAATAATCAAGTCTGGACCGGTATGAAAAAGGTCATGGCTAACCCAAGAGTAGTTAGCACTTTGCGTGATAATTATATGCTTTTCGTGAGGCAACAAATGAGATGGTAACTTCCTAGTAGCCAAATAATTTGCCATATCTGCAAACCATGGGGTATTTACAGAGAGGGAAAAAATGTGCTCATCTGGGAAACTATCATCACCCTCATGTTTTATGCGTGAAATAAAATCAACTACCAAATTCTCCTTTCTAGGTCAGTCAAGGACGGTGATATTGAACTCTTACAATAACAGGATCTACCTAGTCACTTGACCATTGGTAATGGGTTTATTCATAAGAAATCTAATAGCAGAGTGATCTGTATGTACAAATACTTCGTAAACTGTGATGTAGTGGCAGAACTTATTGATGGCATGGACCACTACTAAGAATTCCTTTTCGGTAACTGTATAGTTTAACTCAGCAGGGGACATGTTCTTACTCACAAAATAAATGGCATAGGACTGATGGTCTTCTTTCTGTCCTAATACTCCTCCTATTGCAGTATCGAAGGCATCAATGGATATGTGAAATGGAAGAGCCCAATTGGCCCCCCTAAGAACTGGTGCCACAAATAACTTAGCTTTTAGAGCTTCAAAGGCGGTTTGACATTGATCAGTCCAAAGAAAATCAACATCTTTTATCAACAATCCAGACATGGGTGCAACAATCTTTGTGAAATTTTCAATAAATTGCCAGTAGTATCCGACATGTCCAAGAAAGATTCTCACCTCTTTTTGAGTCACGAGAGGTGGAAGTTTGACGATTACCTCAATCTTAGCAGGATCAAATTTAATCCCTTTAGATGAAATGTGATATCCTAAGACCAATCCTTCAGTCAACAAAATTTTACATTTTTCATGACTCAAGGATAGGTTCATTTCTTGACATCTGATAAGGACGTTTTCTAGATTATCTAGGGCTTCCTAGTAAGTATTGCCATATACTGTAAAGTTTTCCATGTATACCTCCACACAATCATGAATACGATAAGAAAATAACCCTAGTACTGCTCGTTGAAATGTGGCAGGAGCATTACACAACCCAAATGGTAAGACCCTATAGGCATAGGTGCCCCAAGGAAAAGTGAAGGTATTCTTGTCCCGATCCTCGGGTGCTATGAGAATTTGGTTGTACCCACTATATCCATCTAAAAAGGAGAAGCATTTCTTTCCTGACAGGGTATCCAAGACTTGGTCAATGAAAGGAAGAGGAAAATAATCCTTTAGAGTGGCCTTATTAAGCTCTCATAAATCCACACAAATTCTCCATTTCCTGGTTACTTTCTTTGGAACCACTACAAGCGGGGATACCCATTTACTATCGGAGATGGGATAAATAAATCCGACATTCAATAATTTTTCTATCTCCTCTTTTACTATATCCTTGAGTGTCGGGTTCATCCTTCTCTGGGGCTGCCTAACAGGTGTTACTTCTTCCTGGGTATATATGTGACAAATGCATGTGTTAGGGTGTATACCCTTCATATCAATATATTCCCAGGAGAATGCCCCTGATTGTTCTTTAAGGACATTTACTAACTACTTTTGTTGGTCTGTATCTAGTCCGGAATTTATATGTAGAAATTTCCTTGGACTAATCTCATACGACATGGTATAAGATGTGTCAGACTCATCTATCTTAAAAATAAAAGATGTCGAAGACAAAATCGATGGGTCCAACTGTTCCTACAATTATTTCCCAAACATGTACTCAAATTGGGGAAACGATTGCAGAAAATCAACACATGTGATAACATAAATAAATTGGTTTAGCACATTTTCCATTGTTTTCTCCTGAAGTGCCCATGAATGATCACTTGGCAACATGGGTTCTTCCTAGTCCTCATTCTGGTATGGACATTCAAGCCACCATATATTTTCCATGATAGGTTGAGCTGGTGGGTATATGGTGAGCTTCTGTATAGAGAGTCCATTTGAGATGGTCATTTCTCCTTCTCTATAGCCAATAAATGCATTGGCTATGGCCAACCAAGGTCTTCCCAAAATAATGGGATCCCCTTTGGTAGGATCCTTTGAATGAATGAAAAGAAAGTCTACTAGGTACTCCCATGAGGCTAATGTAATTATGATGTCATCCAAGATTCCTTCAGGTATAATCTTTGTCTAATCTGCTAATTCCAAAATAGTTGGGGCAGGTCTAAGAAGAGGTTTTAACTATAATTCCTCCAAGGTAGTAACAATCATAACATTGATGGATTCCCCTAGGTCTATGAGAGTGTTTATGATTGGAACCTTATAAATGGTTATGATCACTACAGGGTTCCTTGGTTTCCCATATTTTGTGACCCTAGGCTGCTCTGATATGTACTCAGAGAGTTCTCCTATCAAATGTACTGTTGGAGGATCCTTCTGCTTCCTTCCTGGCTTCTTAATACACAATTATTTGACCACCTTACTGTAAATTGGAATGTCCTTTATGGCTTGTAGCAAGGGAATTTTGACACATATATTCTTAAATTCATTCAAAATGTGAAATTTCGGTCGAGTGGTAGGTTTATCAATCACTAATATTTTTGGATAAGGAGGGGCCTTTGTAATTTGTGAAGGTTCATTTTGGGGAAGCTTGGGTTCCTAATCTTTAGGAATGATAACATATTCCCACTTAGTGTCATCCATGGGTTGTTTGGGGGTTTCCTCTTCTGCTTCTTCCCGGATGACTACTGAAGGCCTCTACCTGTCCATAACTTTTCTCGATCTTAGTTGAATCTCCTTCAATGGAAGAGGAGAAATAAAATACATCAGAAAGGCTTGCATCTCAACATTCTGAAGAGGTTGAGTGGGTTTGTTATAGGGGTTGGGCACTGGTTGTGTCGTTAATAATGTTGGTCTTGGGGAGATTGCATTCTGGTATTGTTGTGATTGTTGTGGACTAGGAGGTAAAGGTGGGGAAACAAAACTTGGCAAAAGCTGCGGGATGTTTGGTGAAAACTATGGGTAAGGATGAGTGGGCATAGGGACATGTGGATCTTGAGGGTTTCCTTGGTTATGCCCTCCTCTCCATCCTTGTATCCAAGGATGGTGATACTGCGTAGACCATTTTTTCCAACTCGGTGAGTTCCCTTGTTGTGGTTGTTGATAATAGGGTGGAACTTGAGGTTGTAGATCCGGGTATTTAGGCTGACTCCTAGGCTTCCATGGCCTCTTAGGTGCATAAGAGGACTCCCCAAGATCCCCATTTCTGTAGATGGCTAACAAACCAGGCAGTTATGGGCACTTTTCAGTTAGGTGCTTTTCAGTGCAGAAGCCACAAACTGAAATATTATCTAATGGACATTCCCTTGAGGAATGCTTCCTCCTGCATCTTGGGCAAAATATGCTCATTGCTGCATTTTCATCCTCCTGTTTCTTTTTAATCTTTAAGGTGTCCAACTGGGAACCTATTTTACTTAAGATATCCATTTTGAAGTTCTCTAAGAGGTTCCCTATCTATACCCTATTGATATCACATGAACTAACTGCTTTTAGGTTTCTACTATAAGTATCCTGAACACTCTTCCCTGTTTTGGCTCTACTCCTCGAGTAATTCCTACACATTTCACAGATTTCGGTAAATGGTTTATGGGAGATGTCACCTAATTCCATCAGGTTAAGTGTCTCTAAGTATTCTTCTGAAATTCCTTTAAGGAAAATATCCATGAATGCATCATCTGGAAGGTCACGGTACTTCGATTTCCGTGAAATTTAAGCAAATCGTTCCATATAACCCTCGAGATTCTTGTCCTCTAATTGTTGGATTTTCAAAATATCATTACGATAATCCTTGGACTTGGAGTAGTCTTGGTATTTCTTAAGAAATATATCTTTCATACCTTCCCAAGACCTAATACTGGACTCTCCCAACCCCATGAACCATCTTAGTGTGAAATCCTTGAGGGTGGCAGGAAAAAGTTTTAGTTTTTGGGCATCTTGTAAGTAATTGTAGCTCCTACACAAGATGTCGAACTCAAATAGGAAGGTATCCGGGTCTTCACTGTTTTTACCGTAAAATGTGGGCAGTGTCGAGAGTGGAATGTTCTTCATGTTGACATTATGTGTGGTATTCTAAATTGGAAACCTGAAAGTGGTTTCGGTTTGGTTTCCAACTTCTTCTCCCTCCTCGTGTCTTACATGGTTGTGATCCTCCTGATCATCCATACTGGTTTGGTTTCCAAAAAGAGAGTACCTAAATGGTTTTATCCTTGAAGATAACAAAGTATCCCAAGGTTCGTTTCTAGGAAAGGTATCCCTTTGATGGGAAGGTCTTCTTACTGCTTGGATGTTTGGGACTCAGGGATGATTTTAGGGGCTAAATTTTGCTCATGAGCTAATTTTCCATGGTTTTTCCAAAAACAAGATTCGCTATTTTAAAAATGATTCGCCCAAATTCTATAGGATAAAATTATTTTACCTTAAAAATCGCCAAAAGTTTATAAAAAATATATAAAATCCTTAGAAATATGAATATTTTTACAAAAATATCGCCAATCATTTATAGTTGGCATATGAAGGATTAGTAAGATTCGCCAAGGTTTATACATTTTAAAATAAATTTCCATCCTTAAAATCATCCCTGTTGGGACTTTACTCGAGCCGGTTGAAACTATTGGTGCCAAAGTTTCTATTTTGACTTGGGAAAAAATTATATTGGTTGAACTACCAAACCGAGTATTCACCTGTTCAGGGTCAATGATGTCTACAAAATTAGGGTCTCCTGATTGTGGTGAAAAAACAAACGTTGTGTTCGTTGGTTCTACGAAAGGATTGAGTGGTCTTGCCTCCTGCCCCATTACTATTGATGCTTCAATTTTCTAATCTATAATGATCCCTGTTTTGGTCTCTTTAGAGACTCCTTTAGCTCTTTGGGTTGATCTAACCCCTACTTTCCGGTATCGGTCTATGGAGTTTATGGGTGGAGTGTTCCTTCCTCCAAAAAGGTTAGAAGAAACCTTGGTCGAAAGGTTTGGTTTAATTTTAATGTATCTGCCCTTTGGGTCCCTAGGTTTGTTCATGAAAGAAAATAAAAAGAAAAACTACTATTGGGTTTGGGGGAACATGCTATAACATATGCGCAGGTTCTTACCTCTCGTCTTAAAGTTCCACCGCCAACAAACTAATGCTAAGGTTAAGAAATGATCTACTCCCTAACTATTTCCTACCTTAAGACAACTCCCTGACAACGACGCCAAAAATGATGGGTATTCTATATGCACTAAATCCCTCAATTAAATTGTCAACCCAAGGTAAGTAAAATTAGAGTTGTGGCACTGTATGAGAAAGGACAGAAAATCTAATGGAAGTATTGTCTAACTATGGGGATGGTCTATCTAAGGATCAATCTACTTAATAAACAACTCTTTCATTTTTATCAATTAGCAAATCCTATTAATGAGCTTGAACTATTTACCCTAAGTAGGTTCAAACAATGGATTGATGGATTATTTCTAAAGAAGCAAATCATAACCTACTTTAAACGAGTTAATCTATTCAACCTAATGAGAAACAACAAGTAAATTACTTTTTATCTTTTATATTTAAGCAAATAATCAAACAAACAACTAACCTATCAAGACTATTTCAACAAGTAAACTCTATTCTAAAAAAAGTCATAATCATTTCTATTTTGCAAAGGAGAAATCTTAACCTACTTAATCAAAAAGCATCATGACTGTATTCAAATTCTAATTAATAAAAATAATTCCTAATTTTCAATAACAGGAAAAGAGAATTCAAAGATGATGATTATGTCTTCGGTGCCGAAAAACATCACGATGACATCTGACTGTTAGTGACAGTTCAAGAGGGATTAATTCAATCTTGACTTCTACAGAGAAATGGAAAGTGTGAATCAAGCAATCTAACGAAATATTTTCCATCATAGAAGGAACACTAAGTATCTTGGAAATCCATGTGATCTCTAAACTTCATGCATCAATCATCAATGATTAAAAACACTCTTATACTAATTCAAGCAAACTCTTATGCTAACTCAAGCAAATTTACAAACTCATGAACTTATGATTGAAAATCTTAATCCAAATCCAATCTTCTAATTAAAATTGCAATTCAAATCTATAATTGAGATTTTATAATCTAAACTGGACTAATCCTATCATTAAAACTCAGATTTCAAACTAGAATGCTTTTAGAAACATAACCCCAAAATCTATTTGTATCCTAGAATACTAAAGAAATATTAATGAACCAAATAGATCTATGAAAACATAATTGAAATGATAATTAAATTTTGCTTGATTACAACTAATAAAACTTGCAACTATTAATCCATCGAAGCTTACAAACGATCCTAAATTAAAACTTTGTTTACACTAATCCTCTGTCTAAATAATACTCTGTTTTAATTACCAAAACCAAATTAAAACTTCAATGCATCATCTAAGTTAGCATCCTGTAGGACAATTCATTGTTAAGAAATAAGAATCACATGATAAGTAGCCAACTCCTATAAGCAATCTGCAATTTAAAGAAGGATGAATTAGATAAGCAAATTACAATTAGCAAACACAGTGATTGAAACTAAAAGATACATACAACAAAGAAACATTATAAATTCTAACTAAGAAAATGAGATAAACACACAATATATCTATACAGTCACCTAGACCACTGGTGGGCCCCCCAACAGGTCATGGCTACTCTTCAATAACAAAACACATGCTTAATTTAACGTGATTCTGTCATTAATTAAAAACGAAGTATGGAACACAAGTTTGCAGAGAAAATGTCCGAATTACACAACAAAATTCTTCTTAAAAATTCGGTTTGTGGTCTTGCCACTGCTAGTGGTATTTATAGGTAAATTACAGCTTGAGAGGTTGACCATTGGAAGGGTCGACCTCCTCTAAAAATGGTAAATCCATTAAATGCACTTCTAATAGCTTCAACTTCTAGAAAACATGTGAGCCACTCAACAATCAACATAACTGCCCAATCTAAGGTGTAATGGGCTCTGTAGCTAGAGGCAACGAGGGGGCACAAAACCCAGATCGCCGATTCGTCCACCATAGACCGCCAATGTACCAACCGCCAACTCCTTTGTGCTCCCAGTGCTGGATCGCGTGCCAGATGGAGTGCCAAATCGCGTACCGGATGGGGTGCTAGATGGAGTGTTGGACGAGGTACCCGATGGAGGATCAGACCACGATTTTTCCCTGTTACATGCAGATCATGCATTAAATCCTTGTAAACATCAAACTGAACTGAAGTGAGCTCAAAATCATTGTAAAAACATCAATTACACATACCTGATGTGAATCCATGATGAATCGATATAAAAACTTTTGAAACTCCTTAAAAATGGCCAATAGCATATATAATATCAATGCAAAAAGGATTCAATCATTGCAATAAAACAGTCAAAATACGAACCCAACAACACTCAATTTTCAAACCATAAAAAATGAAAGGTAAATAAAGGGCTTGGAAAAATGTTGCATTGCAAATGAAGGGATGCACCACACCCTCCACAAAGGCACCCATAAATAAGACAATATGATCCCTTGATATGTCAAGAACCCCATGCCAAAAAGTACTACCCCAAGCCACCTCATACTCACTACATGGCCTACAAAGGGTCTTCTTGGGAAACATTCCTTGACTTGGGGATTGGCCTACCAAATAGGTCATCATGACACCCCTCCCATACCTAAATTTGGAAAAGTTTATAAGGCCTTTGAGCATTTGTTTAATTTGAAAATAAGGGACTTAATGCACTTGTTTGGGTGGTTATTTTATTAAATGTGGCTTACTTTTCATGATTCATATGACTTTTGGACCCTTGGAGAGCATATTTTCTTGTCTTTGCAAGACCTTTCCTGGTGAAAATCATTCATGAAGGGACTAAACAACTTGGACCTTCATAGGGGCTTGAAATCCCATTGGATGGATGATGCTCCACACACATTGGAGGCCTAGGATGATGAATGTTGCACCTTGGATGATGTCTCTAGCTCTTGGACGAGGCTCAGAAACATGAAGAGAAGAGGACATCACCCTCCTATGCCTAAACATTCCTCTTGGGTATCATGGCATCACACTTTTGAAAGGAAATTTGGCACATTTGGTACACTTGGTGGTGTTGTGGGCTCGAGGTCCCACATTATCGCTTGATTGGGGATGACATGGCACCTTCCTAGCTCGATGTCTTAGCCCTTGGAGGCTTGCTTTCACACATGCCACCTTAGTGTTCAAGTTTAATCTATTATTAGGTTTCTTTTCAATTTACTAGATAACCATAGCTTAGATAAGATCACTGAGAGAAACACAATCACAAGAGACACATCATTTATCATGGGAAACCCTCATGGGGGAGAAAACCCAACAAAAAATTCGTTAATATAGATAGCCAATACAATGCTAAGAGAATAAACCAAACACTACAGAAAGTCCTCTCCCAAGTAATGCACCTCTCTCTCTTCCTTCTTCTCCAACTGTAGCTCCAAACTTGCGCTCTGGATGATCGAATGAGTGAGTGAGTAAATGAGGCACTAGCCTCCTTTATTTATACAATCTGGCAGGTGCTGAAAGGAAGTTTCTTTTCACTGGCAGGGACAACTTCTCTTTCTGAGTAGTTAGAACCACTTTAACTTATTCCGGGGGCCGACTTCTCATTTTGCATATTACAATTAGGGTTTGACCATTCCGCAAAAGGGGATTTGGTCATTTACAATGCCCGACATGATCAATCCACAAAAGGGGATTGATATAATGAATAATACATCAATAATAAAATAGAATGCTCTTTGCAGTTACAATATTTCAACACTTAGAGAGGATATTTATGGGATCACCTGCCATAACATAATGATTTTTTCCTAGAGAACCCTATGGAAAAACTTCAACAATAAAATAGGAGGCTTTGGCCGATTCTTTAATGAATTCTTGGAAAAACAAATTAGGAAGGGATCATATGATATTTCCTCTTGCACCAATGCCTCAAAGGATACAAGAGGAAATCATTATGTATTGTTGTTTGATGCTTGACACTTGCTAAAGAGGGATCTTGGCGAGCATCGCTTCTATGCAATGGACTTCAAGACAATGCAGTTGTGAATACTTATTTTGTACTAATTTTTGAATCTTTACACCCTTATTCCAAACCTTAGATAATGCCTTGGGTTGGTGTGTTCTTGAAATTCTTATCCTCTTGGGGATTTCGAACAAAGCTAAATAATCATGCCTTGTACTATTTTCTAGGAGGGTGGTTCTTAGCTCTAGAAACATATCTTCACCTCTGGAATAGTGTATCCCTCTTTGTACATAGAAGCTTATTTCCTTTCTCCATTGGAAGGTTGGTTCCTTCTTCTATCCAAAACTAGATGGGTAATCCCCAGGCTAGCCTTTAGTGCACGGAAAACCTATTATTCTCTCTCTATTGTGAGTTCTATTTTCTCGTTAACAAGAAAATTATAAGGTTCCAGTTAAAGTTTGTTTTAATTGTCAAAACAATGGAAGACCAATTTCTCTTCCCCGATAGTAAAATCAAATTCTATTCCCAATGGGGAATAATCTCTACTCTACTAAATGATTAGGGTATATTCTCTTGTTGTGCGCAAAAACATTACAGAGCCAAATCGATTTTCACTACAATTATGCTAGATGTCAAAGCATTCTACTTCAACAATAACTGTTTTATTCTACTCTCCTTTGTTAAATGATGACAAAGATTCCTCTCTTTAGTCAAATTTATATTCTCCTCTAGAAGTTTTTGGGCTCCAGTTTTGTCATATTTTCCGCCATATAAATACATTCATCATTATACCTTTTTCTCGCATTTCACCAATAATATATGTGCAAATGCACCATAAACCTCCAATATCCATTGTCATTCGTGATGTGGTTAATACATAGTTTTTTCCATATTTTTAGTGATTAAAATACGATTATGTCATGTTTTACTAATGACGGTTGATAAAGTGTGATTTGCATGATCAACATTCCCGTACCATTACTGTGGTTCAACATTCTGCACCAATATAGCTATTCCCGTACCTGATATTGTAGCATGTCATATTGGCACACTTTTAGAAGGAAATTAGGAACATGGGTTTTGTCTAGAATAATGCTGACATGCTGACACATGTGTCATCATTCACCCATATCGCACGTGTGGACCTCCAGCTCAGGGGGAATGATTCTGCAAAAATTAGCAAAAATCTCAAACTACCAACTTGTGTCTCGATTTTCGTGTAGTTGGTATCAGATCCAAAAATTCTACGATATGGGTTTTGTCTAGAATGTGGAAAATTGAGTAAGAAGAGGACAATTTTTCAAAATTTGAAATGGATTAAGAGTTATGTTTGGAGTTTTAACATGAATCTGCCCAGATTGGTGAAAAACCTAGAATTTGGGATTTTTCTCCAAAAATTGTGAAATTTGAAATATGAGTTTGGGATTTGATTTTATCTTTTCTCAATGGAACTGATGTATAAATATAAGCTCATAGAGCATGGGACGAGGGAAAAAACATGATTTTTATTGTCATTGTTTAAGCTGGTTATTATAATAGAGTTGAGCATCCATTTGTAAGCAGAAGATGGAGTTTATTTAATGGAGATTTGATTGTTGAATATTTTAGCATGCTCTCTGTTTTGATCTCATTTGGGCAGCGTTACTTAGACTGAGAAGGCCCCCTTAATCTGGGAACAATTTTCCCTTGTCTTCATTAGTTTAATTTATGTTTTTATTTAGTGATTAAAAAGATTTATTTTTAAATTTGCAATTCATTTCTTGTAGATTGCTTTTTAATCCATTGTGCTGAACTCATAAATTTCCCTTGAGATTGATGTGCCCAGACTATCTCATTCTTTTCTACATTCTCTCTTCATGATTATGCATCATTCTTTACTTTTCACAATACACTATTTTCATATTTGCAAACAGTCTCATTCCAACACTTCATGCATTCCAGGACTTCACACAGATTGCCTTCTTTTCCTGCGCTGCATGCTCATTTTCACCTGCACACAAACATAAAATAAAATAAAACCTTTTCATTCTACGTATCAAAGAAGTAAACTTTCATTCTCACAGTCTTCCATTCACACCTCGATCATATTCTTTATTTCTGTCACATCCTCATGACTTTGATCCAATAGATCTCTTTACATGAATTGTTGTATATAAGCTTAATAGAACTGACAGGTTTGGGCAAAGTTTTAGAGACTCTACATGTGTATTTGAATGAAGATGCATGTGTATATATCTCTTAATGCGTGGTTTTCTTATTCCTTATGCGTGTATATAAATTCCTATGTGTGGTTATTCCTATGAGTGATTTATTTCAACTTATATGTATATCTTTGTGCATGAATTATTCCAGTCCCGTGGATGTTCCATTCCATTATTATTTTTTTACTTACTTTGTTATAAGTAATACAATGTACATATGTTTGATTTAGTTAAGTGTGCATAGTGGTAAGTGTGATAAAATTCACTTATTATATGTTTATTATTATGTATATATTATGATATGTGTGGAGTTAAGAACAAGTGCATGTGATTCTGATAAGAGGACAAAGTTTAAAATAAATTGTCTTTACATCTTCTCTTCATCTTTCTCTCGCTTCACATTTTTTCTTATTTCAATTTCATCACTTTCCCATATTGCTTTCTTGGGTGTATCTTTTCTTGAGGACAACTCTCTAAAGAGTGTTTCTTTGAAGTCTTTACATTACATCCTTTTGTCTTTATAAGGGGTGATTAGGCATTTGGTGGATTTGCTCTTAAAACTAGTAAATTCCACTTTAGGTCAGTAGAAAACAAACATGAGGGTTTGAGTAACCTCATCTAGATGACTGATTTGAATGGCAGTTTGGGTAAATTCCACATTTACTTTTAGGTTTCCTTGCTTGTCTTTTAATCTAGTTTTCTTTAATTTGTTTTTTCCCATAGTTTAAATTTCCTTTTATTGTTGCAGTTTGATTTTGCCTCTAGTTCTGCTTTCTTCCATTTTGAAGTGTGTTTGTCGGCTTTAGAATATGATAGACTAGGCTCCAATCCTACATTTCCTGTGCCTGTACCTCTAAGTCTACGACTCTGCGGTTGATAATTTAATGTTGGTAAATTAGTGCATATATTTTACCCCACATTTTAACCCGACATTTTTGGCGTCGTTGCCAGGGAGATGCTAAAGGGATTAGAGCATAGGTAGGTTGATTTTAAATCACACAGCTTGGGGGAGGAGAAATAGTAAGATGAGAGGTAAGAGCCCGCACAACCACTATTGTGAGTTTCCCAAAACCTTGACTGTTACTTTCTTGCAAGCGTGTTTACTTTCCTGCAAGTGTGTTTATTTTCCTTGAAGTGTGATTTCCTTTTTTACAAGAGTGTTTCTTTTGTGCAAGTTTGATTTCTTTCCTGCAAGTGAGTTTCTTTTCATGCAAGTGTGGTGTGTTTTTCATTTATGCAATTAGGTTAATTTCATTCATTCTAAATTTCATTTTCTCTTCTAATTATTCCTTTTGGGTGCTGTAAGAACCTATATACACTAATCCATGTGCAATATAGGGATTAGAAACCAACAAAGAAATATTCAAGGATGCTTGAGAGTTCCCTGAGCAAAGGAGGAAATGTTACTCCAAAAAATTTCTCAAATCCTAGCAGTAGCTGGGATCTTTGCATCTCAGGAAGAGCAAATCTTGACAACAGTCAAGAACATACCTGAACTCCAGGAAGTGATAGAGAACCAAAAGTTTCATGAGCCACATCTAGAATCTCCCCTTGATCATATTCGCCAATTTACAGAGGAGATTGGACAACCATGGATTGCATCCGATGGAGAAAAAATAGTAAAACCTGAGACCAAAGAATTCCCACCATGCCCATTGTCGGATCCTTTATGCATTCAAGAAGTCGATCAAGAAGATCTATATGAAATTGCAGGGGAGGACATACAGAGTGGTCCAAATGAAGAAGTGAACCAAGGATATCATGATTATATTGAACATTGGTTCTAGACGACCATCAGATTGAAACAACGCCACTCTTTTCTTCAACAACTCTTTGCATCATATCATTCGCAAGAATTGGTTCCTCATGTTCTGGTATTTATTAAAGTATATTGTTCAAACCTGAACGTGAGTATATTTGTAATTCTGTTACCCACATGGTTGCATTAGAAATATGTGTATACTTGAAAAGGGTTCATTTTTTAATGTAAGGTAGGATAAAGAATAAGTGAATAAATGTTGCATATAGTTTGGTGCGACATCATTTTTAATATGTTTTTAGCTGATAGATATTTTTCAAAGTTTTATAAATAAATGAGGCTATGATGATTTGTTGGAGTTTTGCAGGTATCCTCTTTTTGGTTGGATTGGGAGAACATCTTCATGACTTCTTTAGGGAATTAATTGCATTTCTTTTGGTTCTGTTGTTTCATTAAAACTATCCTTTATTCTAATCCTTTATTACCTAAAACAATTTTGGAACAACTGAATCTCTTTTTCTACTACTTCCTTAAAATTTGTTTTTCTTTTAAGACCCTTCTCTCACCTTTGTTAGTTTTTCTCTACTATTTTTCTGAACTATTTTCCTTGAATAGATTTATAGTTTAGGAAATTATTAATAATGCAAAACAAAGAGGAAAAAGTTCAATCAAACCCAATAATTTTTGTCACAACCAATCGTTTTCAAGAGATTTCATTTCCATTCTTTATACAAAATTTCAGATAATTTATTATAGCAATAACTCATAGCCTTGTCTTTGATTATACTATGGGATTACATAAAGTTAAAAGTACATATTATGAGTCCATAGGTAGCTAGTACAACCTAATCTAATCTCAAAGTTGGTCAATAAAGCATCCTTATTAAAGAGTAACATGAAAGTGCATGATGCTTCTATCCATCGGAACACTACCATAATTATATGGAGAAGATGAACTTGGGGAATAGAGGCACCTTTAGGTCATTCTCTCATGGCCTCAACCACCACACATTAAGTAAGTTCGACCATTATATGTCTTTGGACTAATCTCAATACATAAGTCTATTTTTCATGCGAACAATCTTTTATGGGCAATTTGTAGAATATCCTACAACCTAATACCATCCCATCCCGTAAAAAGGTTTTCATAGTTTCTCCTCCATTCACCCATGAAAAATTAACCTATGAAATTTTATCTTAAGGGTGAAGTTTGGGACAAGAGCCTCTGATGGAAAATGGGTGTAAGAGGATAACCTGTCGGGATACTGAACAAGTCTGTTGGAAGCGGGTACCGACCTGTGGTATGACTAGGCAAATCCATCAGGGTACTGAACAAGATCGTGGGCAATGGGACATTCTGTCTGGGGAGGATACTTCTTAGATGCCAAAATTACCCCATCGGAGTACTGAACAGGCTTGCTGGCAATGGGCCTGATTTTGATATGCCTAATCTATATATGTTTGTATGAACGATATACTTGTGTAAATAATTAAGAAGAAGCATGCATGGTTAAACTAAAGGTTACATAAAATCCATTTATTCTCCATTTGAGAATAACCCTAAGTTGACCTTAAGACCCTATCATCCAATTCATACTATATCTAAGATGTACTATCTTAAGAGTGGGACCATGGTCTTAGAAGCTTAATATACTCAACTGTGAAATTTATCTTTATTACTTGAATGATTGTAAATCTTTTTATAGTGAAAAGGTTGACTGGTTTCCTATGGGGTTTTCATTTGTTGAGACTGCTATTATTATTTTGTTTTCCTTCCTAAAGAAAAAGAACAAAATCCCTACTCTAATTTATACAGGGCTCTCTGAACATAAGTGTTGCTAATCTTTTGATGAATTTTGTTTAATGAAGGAAATACAAATATTTGCTATAGAACGAAAAAGATAATTATACATTTTTGTGGGTTATGATTGAATTATCTCGATCAATCATAGAAGGGGAATATTCATAAGTGATCTTCGATGTACGTCAAGAAGGGGAATATTCGAAAATTGTTCAAATATAAATTGTCAAAATGTGACATTGGATGTACGTCATGTTATGATTAGTTTATTATACGATCTTATGATTTTCTCTCTGTGTGGCCAGGCTTAGCAATCATGGAATTTGTGCCCACGATTCATTAACAACTCTCAGATTTCTATTCTTAGTAACTCTCGGATTGGTATTAACAAAAGTTGGTAGCAATTGTTTTCTTCTAGCCGCATGCCACTCAGTCTTAAGCAATTTTCATGAGGACATGCAAACTCTTGGGTTTGGGGGAGATCTCAAGATCCCTTCTAGATCTTCAGAGTCTCTCTTGAGCATCTCCAACATCTCCAACATCTTCAATTCATCTTAGCTAGATATTTTTTTGGATCTAGCAGATCAACTTCCGTTCTCTTAAGTTCTCATCATCTTTTGTGCAACTCTTATCAACTTCATTATCTTCAATATTCCTCGCTTTGCTCTGCCTCATCTTCAAATTTCAGCAGTCCACATCATGGTTCCACAGATATTTCATCTTGTTCTGCATGGTTTCCACTTCAATATGGATTAGAATTCAAAGAATGGGTAACTTGAGGTAAAACATGTATAAATCTATTTAATTTACTAAGAATTTGGAAAACATGATGCATAACCACTATCACCTACTCCACATTCCACTACCACTTAGAAAGTACCATCACAAATACTAACTAAACCCTCCATTTTCACTCTACCAGTCATAATGAAAATTATACTCCGATCATAAGACCTAGCAGTGAAAAGGAAATATGTGGTATACAAATACAAAAACAAAGAAACATCTTTAGTGTCTTCTCTTTGTACATCATAAAGCATTCCTAGTTCATCTGAATGTTCTAAATAAGAGGATGAAGTCATGGTTGTCTATTCAAGCAAAGAACCACATGCAAATCTTGGTCTTAGAATGAATATAAAATACATAATATAAAGTGTCCAAGTTCATACGACCACCATCACCATCATTTCACATTCTCCACACTCATACCATTCACTATCACCCTGTGATAAACCATCCTTTTCTTGTCCTCTATTTTCATGATAATTTTGTTTCTCTGTTTTAAATCAACGTGTGACAGTGTAATCAATTTCTAGAGTGTCGCTCCACAAGAGCCAACACCTACACAGAAAGAACAAAGTCACATAAATATATAAGTAGAGTATCATAAGTTGTTCACGTTGTTTTCATGAGGACATGCAAATAGTTTGGTTTGGGGGTGTGTTGGGCTCCAGTTTTTTCATATTTTCCGCCATATAAATACATTCATCATTATACATTTTTCTCGCATTTCACCAATAATATATGTGCAAATGCACCATAAACCTCCAATATCCATTGTCATTTGTGATGTGGTTAATACATAGCTTTTTCCATATTTTTAGTGATTAAAATATGATTATGTCATGTTTTACCAATGACGGTTGATAAAGTGTGATTTGCATGATCAACATTCCCGTACCATTAATGTGGTTCATCATTCTGCACCAGTATAGCTATTCCTGTACCTGATAATGTAGCATGTCATATTGGTGCACTTCTAGAAGGAAATCAAGAACATGGGTTTTGTCCATAATAACGTTGAAATGTTGACTTGTTTGTCAGAATTCACCCATCTTTCACGTGTGGACCTCCATTTGAGGGGGAATGTTTTTGCAAAAATTAGCAAAAATCTCAAACTGCCAACTTGCGTCTCGATTTCCATGTAGATGACATCAGATCCAAAAATTCTACGATATGGGTTTTGTCTAGAAGGTGGAAAATTGAGTAAGAAGCGGGCAATTTTTTAAAATTTGAAATGGATTAAGAGTTATGTTTGGAGTTTTAACACGATTTTGCCCAGATTGGTGAAAAACCCAGAATTTGGGATTTTTCTCCAAGAATTGTGAAATTTGAAATCTGAGTTTGGGATTTGATTTTATCTTTTCTCAGAGGAACTCATGTATAAATATAAGCTCACAGAGCATGCGACGGGGAAAAAAACATGATTTTTATTGTCATTGTTTAAGTTGGTTATTGTAATAGAGCTAAGCATCCATTTGTAAGCAGAAGATGGAGTTTATTTAATGCAGATTTGGTTGTTGAATATTTTAGCAAGCTCTCGGTTCTGATCTCATTTGGGCAGTGTTACTTAGACCGAGAAGGGCCCCTCAGTCTGGTAACGATTTGCCCTTGTCTTCATTAGTTTAATTTATGTTTTTATTTAGTGATTAAAGGAATTTATTTTTAAATTCGCAATTCATTTCTTGTAGATTGATTTTTAATCCATTGTGTTGAACTCATAAATTTCCCCCGAGATTGATGCACCCAGACTATCTCATTCTTTTCTACATTCTCTCTTCATGATTCTGCATCATTCTTTACTTTGCAAAATACACTATTTTCATATTTGCAAAAGGTCTCATTCCAACACTTCATGCAATCCAGGACTTCACACAGATTGCCTTCTTTTCCTGCGCTGCATGCTCATTTTCCCCTACACACAAACATAAAATAAAATAAAACCTTTTCATTCTACATATCAAAGAAGTAAACTTTCATTCTCACAGTCTTCCATTCACACCTCGATCATATTCTTTATTTTTGTCACATCCTCATGACTTTGATCTAATAGATCTCTTTACATGCACTGTTGTATATAAGCTTAATAGAACAGACAGGTTTGGGCAAAGTTTTAGAGACTCTATGTGTGTATTTGAATGAAGATGCATGTGTATATATCTCTTAATGCGTGGTTTTCTTATTCCATATGCGTGTATATATATTCGTGTGTGTGGTTGTTCCTATGAGTGATTTATTTCAACTTATATGTATTTCTTTGTGCATGAATTATTCCAGTCCCGTGGATGTTCCATTCCATTATTTGTTTTTACTTACTTTGTTATAAGTAATACAATGTACATATGTTTGATTTAGTTAAGTGTGCATAGTGGTAAGTGTGATAAAATTCACTTATTATATGTTTATTATTATGTATATATTATGATATGTGTGGAGTTAAGAACAAGTGTGTGTGATTCTGATAAGAGGACAAAGTTTAAAATAAATTGTCTTTACATCTTCTCTTCATCTTTCTCTCGTTTCACTTTTTTTCTTATTTCAATTTCATCACTTTCCCCTCTTGCTTTCTTGGGTGTATCTTTTCTTGAGGACAAATCTCTAAAGAGTGTTTCTTTGAAGTCTTTACATTACATCCTTTTGTCTTTATAAGGGATGATTAGGCATTTGGTGGATTTGCTCTTAAAACTAGTAAATTTCACTTTAGGTTAGTAGCACACATACATGAGGGTTTGAGTAACCTCATCCGACTGACTGATTTGAATGACAGTTTGGGTAAATTCCACATTTACTTTTAGGTTTCCTTGCTTGTCTTTTAATCTAGTTTTCTTTAATTTGGTTTTTTCCATAGTTTAAATTTCCTTTTATTGCTGCAGTTTGATTTTACCTCTAGTTATGCTTTCTTCCATTTTGAAGTGTGTTTGCCGCCTTTAGAATAGGCTAGACTAGGCTCCAATCCTGTATTTCTTTTGTCTGCACCTCTAAGTCTATGACTCCCCGGTTGATAATTTAATGTTGGTAAATTAGTGCATATATTTTACCCCACATTTTAACCCGACAGAAGTGAACTCTCAATGGATTTATTCCTCTAAAAGTTGACCCTCAGTCAATTCTCTCCTTTGGAAGTTGACCATTAGTCAATTATCCCTTTTGGAAGTTGACCCTCATTGGTTTTTCTTTTGGAATTGTTTTCTCCCTCTTGTGCTTCACATGTTGTCCAAGAGGCCTAAATGATTTCCCCTTTGGAAATTTGTTGGAAGCACAATTGATCGAGGTCCATCTATTTCCCCTTATTCAATATGATAGGAGCCATGTGTTTTTTTCCCAAAAACCATCCTTGTGTTCTCACTTTTGTTGTTCCAAAATGATCCTAAGACCCATAGATCTCCCCTATATGAAGGTTATATTTTATTTGACAATGATTTGTTCCCTTTATTTGGAAGAATGTTTGAAGATTGTGTGTTTCCATTAGCCACAAGCTGATTGTTTGGCCCCTCCATTGTCCAGCTAAGGAGTGTCACCTTTTGCCACTAATTTGAATTTGGTATTTAGATTTGGATTTTAACAAAGAATATATTCCTCTTGCCCAATATAAGGTTGAATTTTTTTTTACTAGGGAGTTTCTTAGTTGGACGTGGAAATAGGCTAATATCCATATTGAAAAATCCCAACCATGTTCCTTGGTTCCATTCCATGTATTTGAGCTTCTTGACTAGGTGAGTCTTTACTATCATGCCAGGATGTTGGTACATGCATGTCATTGGTCAATAAGGTGATCCAACAATGTACGTGGGATGAACTGACACCGCCTCCATGCACTTGTCCCGCCACATAACCTTCTCCTTATCCAATACTAAGTTGTCAGCTAGTCCCTGTGAGTGTGACTGACTTTGAATCAACATCCATTAGCGACATGGAATCGTAGTCGAAACACAATGGTTGACTACCCTTCCACATCCCATCTTCTTGATAGATATCTATAATTTGAGCTCGTGGTCTCATGGTTTTGGTGCATGGACATTTGATCCTAGTCAAAAGAGACTTCAATCCACCAAACCATTTCAAATTTTCTCTAAGATCCATTTTGTATCACACCTCTTGATTGTGAGGCTTTTAGTCTTGCAAAAGATTATACTTCCCTTGGAAAATCATTTTACTACACTTTTGACTTTGAGCTCTATGGGTAGTTTACTTCTCACACCACTCTTCACATATTCAAAAGAGATAATGGCTTGAAACCTTTAAAAGTTTCCATACCATTTCTAGTGTTTCTTTTATACCTCATTATTCAAGAGCTTCTAGCAATGATGGTTGTTTTCTTATGCATCCTTTGGTGTTTGTTCAACTGCAAACTTGCAATTCTAATGGAGAAAAAGAGTGGCATTGTCAATCTACTTCTCCATGTATGCTTACTCTAGTGGAGTTCAATGGCTTTGTCCAACAAAATTATTTTTTCACAATTAGACTATGTAAATGTGCACTTCCAGAAAGATACCAACCTATTTCCTCCTCCTTCCTCTCTAGTGAGTAATGGAGAAATTACATGAGAATACATTTGGTTTATAGTACACCGTTATTCCTATTTGGATGTGCTTGTGGAACTATAGAAGGCATGGTATGCTTTCCAGATTTCATGGAGAGAGTTCCCAAGCTTATTTACCACTGGTATTCCCAAGTTGCCACATCTTGTTGTTTGTATTTTAACATTTACAAGTATCCTTGATTAATTGCTTCTTTTTGTCTCCATAAATTTATCGGAGTGGTGCATAAGAAATCTATGCATCCAATAACCAACAAACAAAGATATCCAAAATAATATTACAACCTTTAACAAATGAGTGCAACACTAATCGTTCCTTACTAGTCTTGATACCTATTGCAACACTGTTAATGGGTAATGGAAGACCCATTCATACTAGTTGTCTTCAACATAATGCATATTTATTTTAGATATGGTTTATATTTAACTCAAAATCCATATCAATGGATAAATTAGCTTTGAATTTGGTTCTCCTTTATGAACCTCTTCTTTAAGATGGTTATCTTCCTTTACTATTGTTTCTTTAATTGTAGATGGAGACATGCATTCTTCTCTCTTGACCTTAGTTATCCATCTTCTCTTGGGTTTGGTTGTTTTTTTGGTTATTGAGATTAAGTTTAGGATGTAACCTCCAACATTTGGATTCTTGATATCTAGTGCTTTTGAAATGTCTATGACATTTCTTTCCATTCTCTACTACAATAGGGCCATTGTGCGTCCTAACTTTCATCCTCTCTCTTTGTTGTTTTTTTTCTTTGTTTTATTTCGAATTGGAGATGCAAAGTAGGATGCAATAGGAAGACATCATTTTCCACATCCCTTTTGCATAATTTTTATGCATCTTCTTAGTGTCCCATATACACCATATCATTCACCCTTTTCATGATTATTCAATACCTGCAATATCTGCAACGCTACTTTAGTGTCCTCATATGTGTTTTTAGCATCTTGTTAACATCCTCATAACCACTCATTATCATCCTCATCTTTATTTTAGTGTCCTTTTAGAATCACATTAGCATCGTTATGGGTATGGGTTGCATCCTCACTGTTTCCTAATAGCATCCTTTGGGGTCTAAAATTGTCCTTCCCCCATCTTATTTTCATCACAAGGGTCTAGTTAGCATCCCACTATCATCCTTTGGGGTTTACCTATCATCTTGATTGCATCCACTTAAGGTCCTTAGGTGTTTAGTTAGCATCATAGTTGTATCCTTATAATTCATCATTAAGTTCCTTTAAGTGTCCTTTTAACATCCCAAGTGGTACACTTAACATCCTTAAGGATCCCTTTAGTGTCCTCAAGGATACCTTTAGTGTCCTCAAGGCTCCCTTTAGTGTGCCTTGAGCATCTCCTTAGTTTCCTAATGGTTATGTGCAGTGTCTGTCTGTCATCCTAGGGGTCTCATTAGCATCTCTTGAGTGTCTTGGTAGAGTCCTTGCGGTGTCCAAAATCCATCCTTTTTTGTCACGTTCTGCATCTATCTTAGAGTTGTTTATTTTTTGTTTTATGGGTTATGATTTCATCAAGTTTGAGTAAGGTCATGTCCATGTTTTTTCTATCATATCCTAATTTTTATAACATTGTCACACTTTCATATTGCAAGCTCCATATTTTGATTTTAAGTCGATTCAAACAATATGTTCCTTTGATTTTATTCTAAGAAATTTTCATTTATTATAATCAATATATCTTAAGACATAATACACAAGATAAAAAAAAAATCATTGCAATAATTTATATACAATATTCATTTTTCTCCATGTAACAAGTGGTTTACTTCCATTTTGAGGAAATCTGTGAATGCTAAATACAAGAGTCAAATCAAGTAAACCATCATTCAAGGACAAACATTTTGATTCTCCTTCAATCCACTCATGCAATGCAACCTAATAAACGAGAAAACATACCCCCTCTAAATGGCCATGGTATCCATAATTTCCCCATTAGGGGTCCAAACCAGTTAGAAAATATACATTAGACTTCATGAGCTTTGAACCCATCCCACACATAAAAAACACCCTAGCTTTGGATCCCATAGCCCCTCTAGGTACTTAAGCGAATTTGAGTGAGTACATAAAAGTGGACATTGGAAATAATTCAACAAACCTACTTGTGCAAGTGAGCACAAGACCTCTCTTGGAACCTCCTCTAGCCACTCCAAATGATCCTACTCATACCATTGAATCTCGTTAGCTCATCCTACATTGTTATGACCCAAAAGGAGAATATACAGGGTTAAATGTGTATCATATGACCCAAAGGGGGGGCATATATAGGGATAAATGTACATGTAATGTATAAATATATATGAAATAGGGTTGACCTAATATTAAAAGGGCCTCATGTGTAGGTGTGAATATGTATTTATAGAGATCATGTACTCATTATTGTAGACATGTGAATTGTGATGTATGAATGTATTTGGTTATGTGGAGGAGGTTCTCCTATTCTTTAAGGCATTATTGTGTAAATTATCTATCTTGGACTTGTGCTTCATGTTGATTAAGGTTGGTTGTCATTGATGTCAACCCTTGAAGAAATCCCTGTAGCACAAAGGTTTGGGTAATGGACCCAAGATTTCTTGATGTAAATATGAATCATTATTGTTTTGTCATGGTTGATAAGAAGTAAATATGGATAAACTCCAAAGTGGTCCCCTTATGGTGAAATCTCTCACGGGAAGATGCTTTGCGGAATAAGAGAACCCATGCTTAATTATGGAATAATGAGATGAAGGACATTGAATTTGTCAGGGAAACTATCCTAGATGGATAGTGCTTGTCATGCCATTTCCGGTGGTATGTATAACGTCACATAACTCCTCAGGGTTAGAGATTTATGGCCATGAGAAGTTGGAGACCCCAGGTTTGGGTAATGGACCCAAGTTTGTTTGATGGGCAACAGTATGAGTTATGATATATTTTCAGATAATACTATTCTATATGGATAGTACATGTCATGCCATTTTTGGTGGTATGTGGAACATCACATAACTCTTCACGGTTTGAGAGTGATGGCCTTACGAAGTTGGAGGACCCTCACATGTCATCTAGAAGCCCCAAAAGGTCAAAGTAGTCAAAGTGGTTTAAGGGATTTTAAAAGGTAAATAATAAAGTGAAGTGATGAGTGTACTATAATTCAAAGTGAATACAAAATAAATTATTTAAATAATAAATTTAATGGAGAAATTAGAAGTGGGTTAACCCTAAAATAAGGAAAGTGGGCAAAGTGACCTAGAAGATGTTTTTAAGGAAGCTACTTGGAGAGTATAAATAAGAGGCTAGGCTCTCTCTTTTTAATCACACTTGAGCATATTGAATATCTATAGGTGTCTGAGGTAACCAAGGATATCTAAGCCAAAATTATGAGGGAAGGTGAAGAAAATAAGGCCGAAATGCAAGGAAGGATAAATCTTTTGATGGTGCTTTCTAAGGTACGTTATTTACAGGTCATCTCACCATTTTCACTATAAATGTTTTTCTATAATGATTCAAACCATGAAATTTCTATGCCATTGAGACAACATATCCAAGTATCTGTGGTAAAAAATTCAGCTTGTGGGTCGTTGTATTTTTGGAGTTACACTCCATGGAAAATAGGGTTTGTGGCTAGTCCTGAAACTAGTCAAAACAAGTGTTTCAGGTAAAAACGTTATAACTTCTTCATAACAGATCCAAATTCAGTGAAACAAAATGTGTTGGTTAGGGTCCAGTCTGTAGTATGCTTTGTAACAATTTCATATCAATTCAAAAAATATTTCATGTGGGGCATGCTCTACAAGGTCGTTGATCCAGGAGATCAAATTTTGCTCAAAAATTCAAAGTGCTAGGAATCGCTTCAAATCGAATGGGAGCGTAGGCCTCATTGATACGAACCCAACGCAACTTGTTTGGGTTCAAACAGACATCGAGAGCGAGAGATATCACATTCTGTTCAAAATGACAAATAGGCAAAAAAAGGGATGTTGACTGTACAGTCCATAAAGGATGATGATGTGGCAGTCCGTACGACACGTGGCAGGGCTGAGTGGAAGACAACTAGTAGATGTGGATGAATGATATTGTGACATGTGGCAGTATTTGGTTGGTGGTACGGTGCCACGTGGCCCAGTCATGGGCATCCACGTGGCACCCTATTATTGGTTGCTTGTATAAAATTTATTTGGAGTCCACCAGATTCGACCTCGTGACCTCCAACCACATGTATAGCCTTTGCAAAGTCTACATTGCCAACGCACCCCACCATATTCCTTATTATATATATGGTTTAATATAATTTTAAGTTTGTATTGTTGTGTATTGGCGCGGGGGTCCGGGCTAGGGCTTAGCCCCAGCCCCCAGTTGCATACATTGTTGCAATATGACTGACCATATGTTATACCATATGCGCGCATGCGGTTTGGATTTGAATTCGGTTCAAACGGTTATGTTAAACCAATGCCTGCCACTTGTCATGACCACATTCGCTCTTAAAGTTTGAGCCTCGTTTGCATTTGCGCGTGGTCACATGAGCCACATGACCATAGCCTTGGCGGTTAGGGGCTAGGTGTGCCTGTAACCATCCTACAGTTCACACCGTTTGTGCGGTTGTGTCCGGTGTTGAGTTTTAATGCTTAAATGCACGTGGGGGCTAGGTTGAGCCAACAAGGGTGCAATTTGTCGATCCAGAGACAACAAGTTTGAAGAGGAACTTCCAGGAAGCCTATCTTCTTCCATTTTTGGCCAAACGAGGTGCCGAATAAGCCCAGCTAGGGGTATTTGGACGTTCTGTAGCCATTGGAGCCATCTATTTGGCATTTTGAGCATTGTAAAGCACATTTTTGAGCACTTTGAGAAAATAATACAGATGATCCATTGGAAGCTGGACCAGGAGATGTAGCCCAAGAGAGGGGTGAACTCCTTTATCATTTGTTGTGTTATGTGTTTTATGTTCACTGTTTATTTCTACTGTTTATATGCATCTTTGATGAGTAATTTCTATAAAAGTTGTGTTGCAAAGTTGATCCATTTTCATTTTAACACATAAAATAAATCTTGCAAATATTTTCAAGAATACAAGTCTTCTTCATTTTTAGATCAAGTTGGTATCAGAGCATAGGTTTTTGAAGACTTGATTATTTGAAAGTGTTTTGTTTTTTGATGCTCACAAGGTTGAAACTCACAAGAGTAGAAGGTCAACTTGTAGAGCCAAGTTCACATCTTTCAAGGAGGAAGATTATATCATCACCGCAAGTTTCAAGGAGGCATTCACCCAGTATGGCTCATGAAGAGAGTCATGAACAGATTCCTACAAAAGATGAAGATCTCAGAAAGGCTGTCATGGAAATGAGAGAAATGATGGAAATCTTGATGGAAAGGAATACAGGATTGCAAGGTGAAGGCTCCAACCCTTCAAATCATAAGGGAGACAGTGGTGATAAAACTCCAAGTGAAAATGGAGGGAATGGTGCTTCTCCACCACCCTCACCTCCATCTTCTTCTTCTTCTACCAATTCAAGACCTCTTCCGAATTCTCCAAAATGACATGGTAAAACTCCTTCACAAATTCCTTTGTTAAAGCTTGATATTAAATCCGAATTTCCAATGTACAATGGAGAGGTAAATGCCGAGAAATTAGATAATTGGATTCGTCAGATTGAGGTGTATTGTAGGATACAAAAAATTCAAGATGATGAAACTAAG
>ML778387.1:461628-528697 GCA_009831015.1 Picea engelmannii | reverse complement strand
TTCCTCCAATTGTTGAGGTGTCAACCTTGTAGGTTGAGGTGTTTTAAAAGAAGGAGCATTATTCTCTCTATAGATGTTAGGATTGGTCCTTCTAGTAGCCATAGCCATATTTTTACTTTCAACATTTCTTGCCACCCTAAATGAATTCTCCAATGATTTTGGTTCCCAAAGGCGAACCTCATGTTGAATGTTATCTCTTAAAGTTCCTATGAATACATCAATCAAGTGCTCATCTGGAATATGTTACCTTTATATTCAATCTTTGGAAGTTCTCAATGTGCTCTGTAACTGAACCCTTTTGCTTGAGATTTATCAATTGGCTACAGAAGATATTGCTCCTTGTATCCTCATAGTGTGCTATTATTTCTTCTGTGAAAATTGTCCAAGTGATGAGTGCTTTACGAGAACAAAGCCATCTATACCATACAAATTGATTGGGTTCTAAATAAAAAGAATCAATTCGTACCTTTTGTGTATGTGGAACATTATGTAGATCAAAGAATTGCTCCATTTGAAGTATCCATGTGATAGGGTCCTTGCCATCAAACTTCCTCATATCGATCTTAGGAACGTGGTTGGTCTTCAACTCAAAGTTAGAGTTTCTCCATTCTTGATTCACCTTCCTTGTGTCCTCATCATGAATTTCATGGGATACATTTTCACTTTCAGGTGTCCTCTCTATTACGAAATTTTTCAATCCTTCCATGATCTCCTCTTTTAAACCATCCATCTTAGTATTTATTGCCTCCAACTTCACTTCCATCTCGTGTAGTTCATCTTTTGTTACTGTTTTTTTTATAAATCATTTATGTCCCTACGCATTTCTTCACCTTCATCAAGAGTCCAATTAGTATTTTCTGGAGGCTTATTTGTTGTAGAAGTTCTCTTTTTTGGTGGCATGTTGGCCAAGTATCACTTTTGAACCTTGACTTGAGGTGGTTTTGCTAGACAATCTTTCTTTTGTTGTATCTCCAAATTTTCGGCCCTTCTGGGTATGAAACTTTCTTTTTTGTAGTTCTATGATATTTCTTCTCTGCAACGCCATATGCATAATCAAAATTGGATGTGCCAAGTGGAATTTACGGTAACTTCCCCACAACTTGCTGATTTTTGTCCTTTCCAGGAGATCTCACTTGTATAGCATGCCCCACACAAACTAATTGATATAAAATTCTAAAACTCATACCAGAAATACTACAGACTGTCCACTATCCAATGAAACCAATATCACTCAATTTGGATACTCTATGAAGAAGTTATGATTGTTTTACCTGGAACACCCTGTTGAGACTAGTCAATAGGACTAGTCAGATACCCTATCTTCCATAGGGTGTATCTACAAATTTAAGATGACCCAGAAGCTGAAATTTTTACCACATATAACTTACTAATTTCCATGAATAAAATTTGGATTTTAGGGTCTGCAACGTTACAAAAAATCTTTTATAGCAAAAATTCCGCAATGACTTAGTTCAAGATGATTCCAAAACCCTATCTTGCACAGGCTGTATCTCTGAAATTATAAGGATTTAGGAATTGAAATTTTAACTCAGCATACCTTGATCCATCTATTAAATATCCTCCAAGCTGTTCCTTCTGAAATTTTTTAGAAAAAAAGTTATAGCAAAAATTCCAAGGTGTCTCAGATGTAGTAGCGAAACCCCAAGACCTTGAGCTATGATACCATATGTTAAGAACCAAATATCAATATAGCATAGAAAATCCTCAGAATAAGTACTCAATGCCTTGAAAAAGAGATAAATTTAGATAATAAGCCTCTTCGAGGGGGAAACCTCCTTATGCCCACATAAATGTACAATTACAAGATGATTCAAAATGAAAATGTCTCCGTGGTATATATAGGAGACTAGGAGGTATAATTACAACTAATGGACTAAAGCAGACATAAATAAAATAACATTACTAATATAATATGCCCCAATTAAGAGGTAATGAGCCACTATTTAGGGCTTAACACAGATTGATTACAAGTTGTTTGGTACAGGTTGGTGCATGGTTGATGCACTTGTTTATGGTACACGTTGATTACAGGTTGAGGTACAGGTTGATGCATGGTTCAGATTTATTGGTACATGTTTACAGTGGTATATCTCACAATGATAGTGTGACAATGGTTTCATCATTCTACTTCTACTTCAGGGTATTTGGACGGGGCAATGACAAGTGGTTGTAGCCACCTTCCAGTTGTAGCTGGAGAACATAGGGGGTTGTAGCCTCCTTCTAGTTGTAGCCTCCTTCTAGTTGTAGCCTGAGAATTGGGGAGTTGGAGCTTCCCTCAGGTTGTAGCCTGAGAAAATAGGGGGTTGGAGCCTCCTTCCAGTTGCAGCTGGAAAACAAAGGAAGTTGGTGCTTCCAATGAATGTAATTCTTCAAGACATATAAGAAAAAACATTCCGTGGTTTTCTCCCGATTTGGGTTTCCACGTAAAACATTGGTGTACTGTGTATGTGTGTGATTGTTTATTTCTTATTGCTCATTATTGGATAATAATTCTACATTGATATAACATTTGAAGAAAAATGATTATAATTATGCTATTACTGATTCACCCCCCCTCTCAGTAATCCAACAATTGGTATCAGAGTAGGTTCCTTCAGAAATCAGTTTAACGACTGAAAGGTAGATCATGGAGAGTACCAACTTGTATAAAAATGGAATACTACAATTTGATTGACAGAAGTATGTTTTTTGAAGCATAAGGATGAAGACATATATACAGGCACAAAGATTTCAAGTTTGGCAATCAATTGTAGATGGATACACAACACCAACAGTTCCACCAACAAATGACAAAGTAGTGAAACTCAATGAGAATAATTCCAAAGCCAAAAATGCACTTTTAAATGGTCTCAGTGATACAATATTCACCAAAGTTGCACATTGTAAATCTGCTAAAGAGATTTCGGACAAGCTTCGAAATATTTATGAAGGAGATTCAGAAGTCAAAGCAACAAAGCTTCAAACTTACAGAGGTCAATTCGAACAACTAAAAATGAAGGAAAATGAAGATATCGCAACCTACTTCTTATGAGTCGATGAAACAGTGAATGAAATCATAGGATTGGAGAAGAAATCAAAGAATCTGTAATTGTTCAAAAGGTACTAAGATATCTTCCTATGAGATTCAACCCTAAGATATCAACACTAGAAGAAAGATTGTATCTAAGCTCAATAAGCATGGATGAACTGCATGGAATCTTCACAGCATATGAGATGAGAAATGAATAGGAAAATCTAGATGTAAAAGAAGCATCCTTCAAAGCACCCAAAATATCAAAGCAAAAGAAAAAGGAACAAGAAGAATATAGCAGCAGCAACAACATCTCAGAAGATGATGAAGAAGTGGCCAACTTCGTCAAAAGACTGAACAAGGGAACCAATGGTAGGTATAGAGGTAAGCTCCCTTTAATTTGTTTTAATTATGATGGTATTGGTCATTTTGCTAACAGATGTCATAAGAAAAAGAGAAATGATGAAGGTTACTCAAAAGGAAAACAGACATATAAAGGCAAAAGAACTACAAAGAAAGTTTTCAAGAAAAACTTATACACCAAAGAAGACATCTCATCATCAGATGAAGATGAAGTCAGTGACAGTGAGACATAAAGAGTTTTATTCATGGTAGTAAAAGACTCTGACAAAGAAGACTCCGAAGAAGAATATGAAGAAGCTGAAGAAGAATGTGAAGAAGTCAAAGAGGAAATTGAAGAGGAAGAGGTTGACTATCGAGAAGAATTAATGTGTGCCATAGAAGTTATCAGAAGAGAAAAGAAGAAAAACAAGAAACTACAAGAATAACTAGATAAGAAAAATGACACTCAAGAACTAGAACAAATGATCACAAAATTGAAGGTTCAAATAGAAGAAGATAAAAGAATTGAAGAAGCACTCAAAAAACAGCTAGAAGAAAAGGACAGGATCATCATAAACTTGGAAGCAGAGATTGTCACATTAAGAAAGGATATTCAAAAGAAAAATATGCAGAATAGCTCAAAAGTTTTGGATGACATTATCAACAGTCAAAAATATCATCTTGACAAGTCTAGACTTGAATACAATCAGACAGAAAAAAGATCAAGCTCCAAAACAACAGAGCAAGAAACAAATCCAAAAAACTATGCAGAAACAATCACGAGGGACATGAAGATATACAAAGAATATTACAGGGACACTCCTCCACCGAGAAGATTCAGATTTCAGAATCAACAACAGACAGATAGGCCTCAAGAATAAGAAGGATTAATAAGAGCACCTCCTTTCAGAAGATATTCAACTCCCAGGTATCAAATTATATTTTTTGGTTTATGTTATGCATGTAATAATTTTGGACATAAAGCTATAAATTGAAGAGCTAACAACAGGAAAAATAACAACTTTGAGAGTCATACACAAATGGGTTATTCAAGAAGACCTAGTGAAACACAAAGAAGAATTTACAACAGGTTTGAATCCTTGAGCACTGAAGTGGAATGTTACAAATGTAATAATTTTGGACATGTGGCCAAATATTGCAGAATGACAATCCTTCCTAAAGAACCTCAACAAAATAACAACAGTCACAAACAAGAACCTCAGAAAACGACATGGATAAGAAAACAAGATCAATATAGCAATGAAGAATACACAATTTCTCTAACAACTAAGCAGAAGAAACACGGTTGGTATGTTGACAATCGGTGTTCAAAACACATGACAGGTGATAAAGACAAATTTCTTAAATTACGAAAGGAAAGAAGTGGATTAGTCTCCTTCGGAAATGAGAATTCATCCAAAATCATTGGAGAAGACACAGTCCAAATTGGGAACAAGAATGAAAAGGCACAAAACATTCTACTGGTAGAAGATATGAAATATAATCTTCTAAGTGTGATTCAAATGTGTGATCAAGGTCATAAAGTTACTTTCTATTCACAAAAGTGTGAGATAAGAAAAGAAGGTTCAGGGAAATTGGTCGGTGCAGCTGCAAGAACTTCAAACAACATATATGTGTTAAGTGAAATTGGAAATGAAAAGTGGTGTCTAGGAAAGGAAGATGAAAGTTGGACATGGCACAGAAGAATGGGTCACATGCATTTTGATAAACTTGTCAAAGTCAACAAATGAGAAGCAGTCAGAGAAATGCCCCAGATCACGAAACCAACCAACAATTTATGCAAGCATTGTCAACAAGGAAAACAAACAAATACCATGTTCAAATCAAAGGAATATTCAACAACAAGACGAATGGAAATTGTGCATATTGATCTAGTTGGACCAACTACAACAAATGACTTAAAAGGTGAGAGATACTTTATGTTATTAGTTGATGATTATACAAGAATGACTACAGTTTGTTTTCTCAAGAACAAGTCAGAAGCTTTTGAAAACTTCAAGATCTACAAGCAAATGGTTGAAAATGAAATGGATTCAAGAATCAAATGCTTGAGATCTGATAATGGAGGAGAGTTCACTTCAAATGAATTTATGGACTAATGCGGAAATCATGGAATAAAAAGACGATTCTCCATTTCTAGGACACCTCAACATAATGGAGTTGTTAAAAGAAAGAACATGACAGTACATGAAATGGATCGAACAATGATAATGGATTCCAAATTGACAGATATATTTTGGACACAGGCAGTGCATACAATAGTTCATATTCAAAACAGATTAATGCTCAGAAACAACACTGATAAAACTCCCTACGAGCTATGGAAAGAAATACCAACAAATGTGAAGCACTTTAGAGTTTTTGGAAGCAAATGCTACATCAAAAGAGAAGATGGCAGAATGAGAAAGTTTAACTCTCGTGTGGACAAATGAATACTTGTTGGTTTCTCAAGTACAAGGAAAGCATACAAGTGTTAAAATCTAAGATTAAACAAAGTTGTCGAAAGCATCAACGTAACAATTGATGAAATAGGCAGACCAGAATCAAAGGAAGAAGAAAACAAATCAATGGAACAACTTTTCAAAGAAGAAGCATAAGATGAAGTAGAAGAAGAAGATGAAGAGAATCCGACAGAAATAGAAGAGCAAGTTGAACAAGTATTTCCAAAGACACATAGCAAACGAGTACATAAGAATCATCCTTCAGATAAGATTATTAGAAACAAAGATGCAAGAGTTGAGACTAGAAGAAAAATCCATTCACTAGAACAAACACACCTAGCACTTTTATCTACAATTGAACCAAACTATTTTGAATAAGCCAGAAAGGATGAATTTTTGAATAAGACCACGGATGAAGAATTGGATCAAATAGAGAAAAATGACACTTGGGAATTGGTTCCAAGAGAAAAAAATAAGAATGTGATCGACACAAAATGGGTTTTCAGGAATAAATTGAATGAAGATGGATATGTTAGAAGGAATAAAGCTAGATTGGTATGTAAAGGATATGCTTAGATTGAAGGAATTGACTTTGAAGAGACATTTGCCCCAATTTCCAGAATGGAAGCAATCCGTTTGCTTTTAGCTTATGCATGTTCCAAAAATGTTAAAGTATATCAGATGGACATAAAATCATCTTTTCTGAATGGGGAACTTTAAGAAGAAGTCTACATTGAACAACTAGAAGGATTTCAGTTGTCAGAGAACACAGATTATGTGTGTAAATTAAAGAAGGCCTTGTATGGTCTAAAAAAGGCTCCTAGAGCATGGTACTCCGGACTAGATAAGTATTTGCAGCAGGTAGGATTCATAAAAGGAAGTGCAGATAACAACCTCTACATCAAGGTAAGTCAAGGTAATATTTTATTAATTGCAGTTTATGTTGATGATATTATTTTTAGTAGTGATGATGACAGGTTAAGCCAGAAATTTGCAAAAGATATGTATAAAGAATTTGAAATGTCGCTACTTGGAGAACTATCCTTCTTTCTGGGACTTCAGATACGTCAAAGAAACAAAGGAATTTTTATTTCTCAAACCAAGTATATCAAAGTAATGTTGAAGAGGTTCGAAATGGAAGATTGCAAACCAGTTATCACTCCCATGCAAACCAATTGCAAGTTGAGCAAAGATGATGATTCGAAGTCTACAGATCAAAGGCAATACAGGTCAATGATTAGCAGCCTATTGTATGTGACAACATCTAGACCAGATGTAATGCAGACAGTTGGACAAGTGGCATGATTTCAAACAACACCAAAGGAATCACATGTATTAGTAGTGAAGAGGAGTTTCAGATATCTCAAAGGAACATAAGAGTTTGGGCTATGGTATCCAAAAGGAAAGGATTTATCACTAATTGCCTACACAGACACAGATTGGACATGTTGTATTGATGACTAACGAAGCACCAGTGGAGCAACATTCTACTTGGGTGAGTGTTTAGTATCATGGCTAAGTAAGAAACAATCATCAGTATCTCTATCTACAGCCGAGACAGAGTATATTGCAGCAACAACATGTTGTACACAGGTTCTTTGGATGAAACAAACTTTGATAGATATACAGGTTAAGTATGATGAGCCAATTCCAATATATTGTGATAATACAAGTGCCATCAGTATCTCAAAAAACCCGGTGATGCACTCCAAGACGAAGTACATTCCAATCAAGTATCACTTTCTACGGGAACAGGTTGCAGAAAAGAACATCAAAGTTGAGTATGTGGGCACAAAAGAACAAGTGACAAACATATTTACAAAACCACTTCCACGGGAAGCCTTTGAATATCTTCGCCAAATACTTGGAGTTATTTCTACTCCAAAATGAATTCTTTTTGAATGCTTATCTTATATGTCTTAGATGAACATGAGGAAGCACCATAAGAGGACAGTTCAGTCAAGGGGAGCAACCTCAGATGGAAATATACCTTTTCCATTGATGAAAAAGGGGGAGAGATTTATCATATGTAGAGGACAGAGGCATGGTTCCAGGGGGAGCATGAGTGATATAATTTCAGTATTGCATCAGAGTGTTTCCATCAATACCAAAGGGGGAGATTGTTGATTAAGGTTGGTTGTCATTGATGTCAACCCTTGAAGAAAGCCCCATAGCACAAAGGTTTGGGTAATGGACCCAATATTGTTTGATGTAAATATGACTCATTATTGTTTTTTCATGGTTGATAAGAAGTAAATATGGATGAACTCCAAAGTGGTCCCCTTATGGTGAAATCCCTTACGGGAAGACACTTTGCGGAGTAAGAGAACCCATTCTTAATTGTGGAATAATGAGATGAAGGACATTGAATTTGTCAGGAAAAATATCCTATATGGATAGTGTTTGTCATGACATTTCCGGTGGTATGTAGAATGTCACATAACTCCTCACGGTTAAAGAGTTATGGCCATGAGAAGTTGGAGACCTCAGGTTTGGGTAATGGACCCAAGTTTGTTTGATGGGTAATGGTATGAATTATGATATATTTTCAGATAATACTATTCTATATGGATAGTACATATTATTCCATTTTTGGTGGTATGTGAAATGTTACATAACTCCTCACGGTTTGAGAGTTATGGCCTTACGAAGTTGGAGGACCCTCACATGTCATCTAGAAGCCCCAAAAGGTCAAAGCAGTCAAAGTGGTTTAAGAGATTTTAAAAGGTAAATAATAAAGTGAAGTGACGAGTGTACTATAATTCAAAGTGAATACAAAATAAATTATTTAAATAACAAATTTAATGGAGAAATTATAAGTGGTTTAACCCTAAAATAAGGAAAGTGGACAAAGTGACCTAGAAGATGTTTTTAAGGAAGCTACTTGGAGAGTATAAATAAGAGGCTAGGCTCTCTCTTTTTAATAACACTTGATAATATTGAATATCTATAGGCGTCTGAGGTAACCAAGGATATCTAAGCCAAAATTCTGAGGGAAGGTGAAGAAAAGAAGGCCGAAATGCAAGGAAGGATAAATTCTTTTGATGGTGCTTTCTAAGGTATGTTATTTACAGGTCATCTCACCATTTTCGCTATAAATTTTGTTCTATAATGATTCAGACTATGAAATTTCCATGCCACTGAGAAAACATATCCAAGTATCTTTGGTAAAAAATTCAGTTTGTGGGTCATTGTATTTTTGGAGTTACACTCAGTGGAAAATAGGGTTTGTGGTTAGTCCTGAAACTAGTCAAAAACAAGTGTTTCAGGTAAAAGTGTCATAACTTCTGTAGTATGATGTGTAACAATTTCATATCAATTCAACAAATATTTTTTGTGGGGCACGCTCTACAAGTTCGCTCTCTAGAATAAGCCAAAATTCAGCAAGGTATGCCATTTTTGGTATAAATCCTTTTCTAAGAGGTTCCAAGTAGTGACACCTAGAGGAATTGCATAAAACACACTGAAGAACATTGTGTATTAGTTTCAGATCTTTATACATTATAGTCAAGGAAGGTTTGTAGGAATGTGATCATATACACTAGGTCTATTACAGAGCTACAAATCAGATTTGGATGATGAAATTGATGAGGGCTTTTGGTTGAGGTACATGTTGAGTACATGGCTGAGACACGTAGTTGATGAGTTGACACATACATGAGGAGTATAGTTGATGATGTTGGTACATATTGATGAGTCATAGTTTATGAGTAGTTGACACATTATTGGTACATACTTGGTACATGGTTGGATGCACTTGTTTATGGTACATGTTGATTACAGGTTGTTTGGTATAGGTTGGTGCATGGTTGATGCATTTGTTTATGATACAAGTTGATTACAGGTTGAGGTACATGTTGATACATGGTTCAGATTTATTGATACAGGTTTACAACGGTATATCTCACAGTGATAGCATGATAGTGGTTCCATCATTCTACTTCTACTTCAGGGCGGTTGGACGGGGCAAGGATAGGTGGTTGTAGCCACCTTCCGGTTGTAGCCAGAGAACATAGGGGGTTGTAGCCTCCTTCTGGTTGTAGCTAGAGAATTGGGGAGTTGGAGTTTCCCTCAAGTTGTAGCCTGAGAAAATATGGGATTGGAGCCTCCTTGCAGTTGCAGCTGGAAAACAAAGGAAGTTGGTGCTTCCAATGAATGTAATTCTTCAAGACATATAAGAAAAAACATTCTGTGGTTTTCTCCCAATTTGGGTTTCCACATAAAATACTAGTGTACTATGTATGTGTGTGATTGTTTATTTCTTATTGCTCATTATTGGATAATAATTCTACATTGATATAACATTTGAAGAAAAAGTATTATAATTACGCTATTACTGATCCACCCCCCCTCTTAGTAATCCAACACTTCACTCTCACATTATGTACATGGTGTGTACTTCTATTATGTTATGATATTTTAAGCATTTGGATTATTACATTTGGTATCCGAGCATTGATCCTAGGGTTTTTCTTCCTCAAACAAGTCATTTTGGTATTTTCTCTTTAACATTTTTTGTTGAGATTCAACAAGAAGATCCTAGTGAAAATTATGCACCTACACTAGGACGGAGCCTCAGACAACTTTTAGGTGGAAGTCTATTTTTAGATGATGAGCAAATTCTATTTGTAGATGATGTCTATTTATAGATGGTGAGCAAATTTTATTTATAGATGTATGTCGACTATTATTATCCATTAATAATAGTTGAACAATAAATATTAATCTATTCTCAATGAGCATTTGGAAATAGTTAATTGAAGTGGAAAATCAGTTAACTATAGGAAATTCGAGTTCAAAGGTTGACTGGTGGGACATGCAAGTCGAATTAGTTGTAACTGAGTGATTCAAAGTTGTAACAGAGTTGGATGTGTAGTTATGTGAGTTGTGAAGTAGTTTAACCCAGTTAAGTGAGTTAAGCTCATTTATACTAGTTGTAACTGAACTTACACTAGTGAGAAATTAGTGAATAATTATTAATTAATTCACAATCAATGATCTCACATGAAACTGCATATTTACCACTGTTAACTACATGCATGTAAGATCCAGTGGAGGCCCAGTTGAGATAACAGGTGAAAGGGACAATTTGACTATCATTTGTCACATTAGTGAGTCCACTCATGCAACCACACACACATTGTATGTGCCCATGAGGATTGCGCGGCCTAGGCAAGAGGAATTCATTCATTGTAGGGATTTCCATTACCAGGGATTGCGCAGAGGAGACAGGCTGTCTGGAAGCAGTAAATTGGCACATGAATTTGTCAATTTTTGTATGACAGTGTGAGACAATTGTATATTGTACTGAAAGCTCTTGGATTAGAGTTTTGTATGATATTGTTTCATGATCCATGATATATACATAATATATGATAGTGGGGTTTTTAGCTTTATGCTTTCTCGGTAAAAACATCTGTGTTATGTGTGATTTATCTTTCTTCTTGATATTGCAATTGGTGATCGTGTTTTAAATTCCACAAGAATATTTGTAGAAGAGATTATGTATTTAACAATGACATATAATTGTTAGATTAGGAGAATCCAAGCAATACATAATTTGTATTAAAATTTCTACAACTGATACAACATCAAAAATAACAATATCACAACACAAAGGCTCGAGCATCATCAACAACATCAACATCACAACACGAAGGCTGGAGCATCATCAACATCAACACTAGGCTGAGATTCTTCAGCACGAGGCTGACATCACAACAAAAAGCTGGCTACACAATATCATTAGCATGAAGTTTTCATCACAACACGAGGTTGGCACATCATCACAGCATGAGGCTGACACATCATCACAGCATGAGGCTGGCACATCATCACAACACAAGGTTGACACATCATCACAACACAAGGATGACATATCATCAGCATGAAGCTAGCATCACAACACTAGGCCGGCACATCATCTCAACAATTAAGCTGGCATCACAACACTAGGCAGGCACACCATCACAACAATTAAGCTAACACATCATCACAAAAATTAAGTTGGCACATCAACACAACAATTAAGTTGGCACATCAACACTAATCCGCCTTTTGAGGGATGTCCTTTCAGACTATACCAATCTTATCTCGAAAGTGATCAAACTTTATACAAGATAGAGGCTTGGTCAAAACATCAACAACCTATTCATCCATTCTAACATATTGGAGATTTATGACTCCTCTCTGCACCATGTCACAGATGTAGTGATATCGGATCTCTATGTTTTTTGACTTGTCACGAAATACATGGTTCTTTGTCATCTTTATGTAGCTCTGGTTATCACATAGGATCATGGTTGCTTCCATCTCTAGGTCGAATAGACCTATCAACAACTTCCGAAGCCATATGGATTCACAAATGACAGAACATGCAACAATTTATTCTGCTTCCGTTGTGATGAGAGCAATGCTTGATTGCTTTCTACTTTTCCATGAGATCGTGGCTGACCCTAGACTGAAATAACATACTGAAGTGCTCTTCTTGTCAGAGACACTTCCAACCCAATTTGAATCAGTGTATCCACTCAATTTGAAGTCATGATATCCATCATAACTGAGACCACAATCTAATGTACCCTTAAGGTACCTCATCACATGTTTTGCAACAACTAGGTGAACATGTCTGGGTTCTACCAGAAACTAACTCAATGTGTTCACAACAAAATAGATATCTAGTCTGGTGTTCGTAAGATACATCAACAATCCAATGATCTGTCTATATAGCTTAGCATCAATCAATTCTGATGAAGAGTCAACCAGGAGCTTTCAACATTTCAAAGCTCTTCATTTTAACTGCATACTTCCCTTGGTTAAGGAAGATCTTCTTTGTGCTTTGCCAAACTTGAAGACATAAGAGATAATGCATTTAGGTCATCCATCAAACTTTGTAGTGAGCTTCTTATGCAATTTGTGATGAAATTTTCTTTATCTTGTCATATAGTAATATCATCATTGGCTCATAATTCATAACTTTGAGATAAAGATTAGAATTAACTTTACTCTTGGTAAATCCCAAGCTCTTTAGGAAACTGTAAATTATGCCATATCAAGCTCTAGGATCTTCAACATGTACAGATCCTTCTTCAACTGGTAGACATGAGTCTTTATATATTCAATATTTAAATCAATTTTCTCATTACATTGTACCCATCTAATACACTTGCTCAGTTGCAACTCAATCTGCAAAATCACGTTCTAGCTCTATGTGCTTTCTGGAAAGAACTATCTGTCTCACTGTCTGGGAGTATGTCCTCTACTCTCTCTGCAACTGTTCCTTATGGAACTGGGACTCTGCACTTGCATCTTCTCTAAAACTGAGAATGGTTGCTCCATTCTCACTGTGACTATTGAAATCGGGGAGTAACTCCTCTACTCCATCATGGCAACAACTTCATCTTAAACTGAGAGTGGCTCAATAATTAATACTGAAGATAAATCTTCTTATTCCATGGAGGTAATGCTATCTTTTATTGCAGTCATGTCTCCATGACCCAACTAAAGTACTGCACCCACTACCCCTCAATTTTAAATATGGGGATTTCTTCCCCTGCATCTCATACTATATATGAATCATGGTTGTTCTGGTTGTCTTCATAAATACTGGAACTATTTCTTCAATAAGTGTCTCGTCATAGTCTTCTCCCTTTTGTTGGGAGAATCCTATGGACACACATTAGGCTTTGTACATCTGCAACATGCTTGATCTGTATAGATCAATCTTGGAAGTCAATATTGACTTCTCTTCTAGTCTCATGGAAAAATCCATATCCTAGTCTTTCTTGATTGGATTTCTTCTCTGTTACTGAAACAAGGGAATCTTCCCAGGAGATTTCATATCTCATAGAAGTTTTTGAAGCTACAATCTAGTCTTCTCATGACATCTGTCTCCCAGTCCTGGGAAATGTCTCTTCATATTATCCTTTCTGAGATCAAGCTTACTCTTGAATTCTTCTGAGTCTACAAGGACTTTATCATCTCTTACAGGATATACTTGGTGTTGAATACCAAGTCTAAATATGAAAAGACAATTCTGACTTCAAGTGAATTCTGCTTCCTCTCAAAGTGGCTTCATTCTTATTTGAACAAGTCTACTGTGAGTTCTTGTTCTAATGTTCGTTCATCTTTGGAGCCTTCTTCTCCTTACAATCAATATTCATATGAGATACTCTGAATCTCAAAAGGTAGCTTCTTCTTCATATTCTTTGGTACATGAGTGTATATGGTCATGTACATAGTCTACTTCATATCTCATCTAATATTTTTCCTTCTGCAACCTTTACTATAGCTTCCCTAGGGTTATCACTTGTGACCTGAAACAAGGTCAACAAAACAACAAGCAAGAATAATATGCTTTTGATAATAGTAGATAAAACAATAGCACGCATAATCATCACAGTATCTCCTTTAGAGATATCACTCGTGGCCTTTCTGAAGCAAAGATCAAAAGTAAGAAATACAATATGAAATGAGTTCAACACTATTATAGTGTTGTGATCAAACATTCCTCCATGGAAACCTAGAACTAACATAAGAGGTTTCTCCTAGAGGAGATGTTAGTTGTATCAAGCAAAATATTACATTAAGCATTTATCTGAATATGCTCACATGCTACCAAGTATAATACTTTTCAAGGACTGCTATCTCAACTATAGTGTTTACTTGTAAAGGGGTAGTCGTCAACTTGTCAAGTGCAACTTTGAATCTTATCAACTTAATTAATCAAACTTGGAACTTGGAGCCTTGTCCTCAAGAATGAGTGTGTTGCTTTTCTTCCAAGTCTCCTTCACTCAAGATGACGAGTGCTTTCTTCAACCTGTCTTCTTGTACTAAGACAATATGTCATCTTGATAGAAGGGTGGGTTAGAGAATAAAATCTATGATATCAACTTTAATACATCTAATAAATTGACTCTAATTTTGACCAAAGGTTAGTATGATGGTCATAGCTTCAACATGCAATCTAGATCAAAATAATGTCATAACAAATAGATGCATATTAGAATAATCAAACCTGGGTTGCATTATTCCTTTGAATGTGTTGGATCTTGAGATCCTTCTGGATCTATGGAAAGAGATCCCTTCTCCTGCAAATACCCTTTAAATATTAATAATCTAAACATATGTGGGTACATACCTCAGATAACATTTATAGGTAGTGGCACCATCTGGTAGCAGTGGTAATAATTACAAACTCTTAAAAACTTCAAGGGTGACTGCAACTGGTACTACGACTGATACTTCAACTAATACTGCAACTGCAATTGATACTGCAACTGATTCTAAGACTGCAACTGCAACTGTAACTTAGGGTTTTATGAGGAAACCCTAATTTTTCAAACTTCAAATTTTGAAATTCTGATCCAGGGAATAGATGCACTGAGCTGAGGCGAGTAAGATGGTGCAGTCAGATTTCTGAAAATCCAAATTTTACCCCCTCAAACTTGACCAACGGATTTCTGGACTGGTTTTCTGGTACTTCTGGTTTTTTGGTACCGGTGAAAACTAGGGTTTCACTTTTTGGGAGATCTACCCACTGAAAAGGTGCGCTGAAGGTGCCAAAGAATTCCTTGGGTTAGGGCACACTTTTCTAGATGGTTTTGAGGCTGAAAATCTTCTTCAATAAAAATCCCTAATTTTCATGTACAACAACAGTGACGTTTTTCTTCTTCTTGTGAAAGATGCTCTCTTAAGCTTACCTCTGATACCATGTTAGCATTTAAGCTATTATTGGGTTTCTTTTCAATTCACTAGATAACCATAGCATAGATAGGATCACTGAGAAATACACAATCACAAGAGACACACCATTTGTCCTAGGAAACCCTCATGGGGGGAGAAAACCCAGCAAAAACTTCCTTAATATAGATAGCCAATACAATGCCAAGAGAATAAACCAAATAATACAGAAAGTCCTCTCCCAAGTATGCACCTCTCTCTCTCTTCCTTCTTCTCCAACTGCAGCTCCAAAATTGCGCTCTGATGAACAAGTGAGTGAGTGAACAAATGCGACGCTGGCCTCTCTTATTTATACAATATGACAGGTGTTGAACTGAGGTGTTTTTTCACTGGCAGGGCCGACTTCTCATTCTGGGTGGTTATAACCACTTTAATATATTCTGGGGGCCGACTTCTCATTTAACATGTTACAATTAGGGTTTTACCAATCCACAAAAGGGGATTTGGTCATTTACAATGCTTGACATGATAAATCCATAAAAGAGGCTTTATTTAATGAATAATACATCAATAATAAAATAGAATACTCTTTGCAGTTACAATATTTTAACACTCCCCCTTAACAAGAAGGGTATTCTACAACAACATCAGGCAAGAGAGAGGGAAGCATCATCAACAACATCTTGGAACACTGACTGGCATATCTATAAATCATCGGAAGCCTTTCTCATCATCAATATCATCATTCAAAGTAGGGAGATGGAATGGCATCATCATCCTCATCAACATGAGGCTAAGATAACATCATCATCATCTTCAGCATGAGGCTAAAGTAACATCATCATCTTCGACATGCAATATGAAATAACATCATCATCTTTGGCATGAAAGATGAAATAACATCATCATCATCATAATCATCTTCAACAAAGAGATGAAGTGGCATCATCATCATCATCATCTTCAGCAAGAAGCTGAAGTGGCATCATCATCATCAACTGCATCAAAATGGATTAGTATAACACTAATACATCATCATCATCAATAACAACACAAGGTCGATACAACATCCAAAACAACAATATCACAGCACAAAGGCTGGAGCATCATCAACAACAACAACATCACAACACGAAGGCTAGAGCATCATCAACATCAACACTAGGTTGAGAGTCTTCAGCATGAGGTTGGCATCACAACACGAAGCTGGCTACACAATATCATCAACACGAAGCTGACATCACAGCATGAGGCTGACACATCATCACAACACGAGGCTGGCATGTCATCAACACGAGGTTGGCATCACAACACTTAAGCTGGCACATCATCACATCACGAGGTTGGCACATCATCACAACACAAGGTTGGCACATCATCACAACATAAGGCTGGCATATCATCAACATGAAGCTGGCATCACAGCACTAGGCTGACACATCATCACAACACTAGGCTGGCACATCATCACAACACTAGGCTGACACATCATCACAACAATTAAGATGGCATCACAACACTAGTCTGGCACATCATCACAACAATTAAGTTGGCATATCATCACAAAAATTAAGCTGGCACATCAACACAACAATTAATATGACACATCAACACAACAATTATGCTGGCACATCAACACTACTCCCCCTTTCGAGGGAGGTCCTTTCAGAATATACCAAGCTTATATCGAAAGTGCTCAAACTTTACATCAGATAGAGGCTTGGTCAACACATCAACAACCTGTTCATACGTGCTAAGATATTGAAGATTTATGGATCCTCTCTGCACCATGTCACAGATGTAGTGATATTGTATCTCTGTGTGTTTTGACTTGTCATGAAATACAAGATTCTCTGTCATCTTTATGCAGCTCTGGTTATCACATAGGATCATGGTTGCTTCCATCTCTAGGTCAAATAGACCTGTCAACAACTTTCGAAGCCATATGGCTTCACAACTAGCAGAACATGCATCAATGTATTCTTCTTCTGCTGTGCTGAGAGCAATGCTTGATTTCTTCCTACTCTGCCATGAGATCATGGATGACCCCAGACTGAAACAACATCCTGAAGTGCTCTTCCTATCAGATACACTTCCAACCCAATCTAAATCAGTGTATCCACTCAATATAAAGTCATGATCTTCGTCATAACTGATACCACAATCTAATGTACCCTTAGGGTATCTCATCACATGTTTTGAAGAAACTAGGTGAACATGTCTAGGTTCTACCAAAAACTGACTCAAAGTGTTCACAACAAAACAAATATCTGGTCCGGTGTTCATCAAATACATCAATGATCCAATGATCTGTCTATATAGCATAGCATCAATCAATTCTGACGAAGAGTCAACCAGGAGCTTCAAATTTGTTTCCATGGGTGTGTACATGGATATATATTTCATTTTAACTACATACTTCCCTTGGTTAAGGAAGATCTTCTCTGTGCTCTGTCAAACTTGAATACTTAAGAGATAATGCATTTAGGTATTCCATCAAACTCTGTAGTGAGCTTCTTCTGCAATCTATGATGAGATTTTCTTTATCTTTTCATATAGTAGTAACGTCATTGTCTCATCATTCATAACCTTGAGATAAAGGTTAGAATCAACTTTACTCTTGGTAAATCCCAAACTCTTAAGGAAACTGTAAATTCTACCATATCAAGCTCTAGGAGCTTTCTTCAACATGTATAGATCCTTCTTCAACTGGCAGACATGAGTCTTTATATATTCAATCTTCAAATCAATTTTTCTCATTACATTGTACCCATCTGATACACTTGTTCAACTGCAACTAAATCTGCACAATCATGTGCTAGCTCTATGTGCTTTCTGCAAAGCACTATCTGTCTCACTGTTTGGGAGTATGTCCTCTACTCTCTCTGCAACTATTCCTTCTGGAACCGGGACTCTGTACTTACACCTGATCTAAAGCTGAGAATGGTTTCTCCATTCTCACCGTGACTACTGAAATCAGGGAATAACTCCTCTACTCCATCAGGGCAACAACCTCATCAGAAACTGAGAATGGCTCAATAATTGACACTGGAGATAACTCTTCTTCTTACATGGAGGTAACACTATCTTTTATTGTAGTCATGTCTCCATGACCCAACTAAAGTACTGCACCCACTACCCCTCAATTTTGAATATGGGGATTGCTCCCCCTACATCTCATACTATATATGAATCATGGTTGTTCTGGTTATCTTCATAAACACTAGAACTATTTCTTCAATAAGTGTCTCGTCATAGTCTTCTCCCTTTTGCTAAGATAATCCCATGGACACACATCAGTATTTGTACATCTGCAACATGCTTAATCTATATAGATCAATCTTGGAAGTCAATATTGACTTCTCTTCTAGTCTCACGAAAGAATCCATATCCTAGTCTTTCTTGACTGGATTTCTTCTCTATTACTGAAACAAGGGAATATTCCCAAGAGATTTCATATCTCCTAGAAGTTTCTGATGCTATGATCTAGTCTTCTCACGACATCTGTCTCCTAGTCCTGGGAAATGTCTCTTCATATTATCCTTTCTGAGATCAAGCTTACTCTTGATTTCTTCTGAGTCTACAAGGACTTTATCATCTCTTACAGGGTATACTTGGCATTGAATACCAAGTTTAAATATGAAAAGCTGAGTCTGACTTCAAGTGAATTCTGCTTCCTCTCAAAGTGGCTTCATTCTTATTTGAACAAGTCTACTCTGAGTTCTTGTTCTAATGTTCGTTCATCTTTGGAGCCTTCTTCTCCTTACAATCAATCTTCATATGAGATACTTCTGAATCTTAAAAGGTAGCTTCTTCTTCATCTTCTTTGGTACATGAGTGTATATGGTCATGTACATAGTTTGCTTCATATCTCATCTAATATGTTTCCTTCTACAACCTTCACTATAGCTTCCTCAGGGTTATCACTTGTGACCTGAAACAAGGTCAACAGAACAACAAGCAATAATAATATCCTTTTGATAATAGTAGATAAAACAATAGCACGAATAATCATCACAATAGCTCCTTTAGAGCTATCACTTGTGGCCTATCTGAAGCAAAGATCAAAAGTAAGAAATACAATACGAAATGAGGTCAACACTCTTATAGTCTTGTGATCAAACATTCCTCCATGGCAACCTGGAATTAACACAAGCGGTTTCTCCTAGAGGAGATGTTAGTTGTATCAGGCAAATGATTACATTAATCATTTATCTCAATATGCTCACATGCTACCAAGTATAGTACTTTTCAAGGACTGTTATCTCAACTATAGTGTTTATTTGTAAAGGGGTAGTCGTCAACTTGTCAAGTGCAACTTTGTATATTATCAACTTAATTAATCAAACCTGGAACCTGGAGCCTTGTCCTCAAGAATGAGTGTGCTGATTTTCTTCCAAGTCTCCTTCACTCAAGATGACGAGTGCTTTCTTCAACCTGTCTTCTTGTACTAAGACAATATGCTATCTTGATAGAAGGTTGGGTTAGAGAATAAACTCTATGATCTCAACTTTAATCCATCTAATACCTTGAATTTAATTTTGACCAAAGGTTAGTATGATGGTCATAGCTTCAACATGCAATCTAGATCAAAATAATGTTAGAACAAATATATGCATATCAGAATAATCAAACCTGGGTTGCATTATTCCTCTAAATGTGTTGGATATTGAGATCCTTCTAGATCTATGGCAAGATATCCCTTCTCCTGCAAATACCCTTTAAAGCTTAACAATCTAAACCCATGTGGGTACATACCTCATATAGCATTTGAAGGTAGTGGCACCATCTAGTAGTAGTGGTAATAATTACCAACTCTTAAAAACTTCAAGGGTGACTGCAATTGGTACTACAAATGATACTTCAACTAATACTGCAACTACAATTGATACTGCAACTGATTATGAGACTGCAACTGCAACCTAGGGTTTTATGAGGAAGCCCTAATTTTTCAAACTTCAAATTTTGAAATTCCGATCCAAGGGATAGATGTGTTGAGCCGAGGCGAGTAATCTGGTGCAGTCAGATTTCTGAAAATCCAAATTTTACCCCCTCAAACTTGACCAACGGATTTATGGACTGGTACTTCTCGTTTTCTGGTACTTTTGGTTTTCTAGTACCGGTGAAAACTAGGGTTTCACTTTCCGGGAGATCTACCCACTGAAAAGGTGCACTGAAGGTGCCAAAGAATTCCTTAGGTTAGGGTGCACTTTTCTATATGGTTTTGAGGCTGAAAATCTTCTTCAATAAAAACCCCTAATTTTCATGTACGACAACAATGACATTTTTCTTCTTCTTGTGAAAGATGCTCTCTTCAACTTACCTATGATACCATAGTTTAATATATTATTAGGTTTATTTTCAATTCACTAGATAACCATAGCATAGATAGGATCATTGAGAAATACACAATCATAAGAGACACATCATTTATCCTGGGAAACCCTCATGGGGGAGAAAACCCAACAAAAACATCCTTAATATAGATAACCAATACAATTCCAAGAGAATAAACCAAATAATACCAAAAGTCCTATCCCAAGTATGCACCTCTCTCTCTCTTCCTTCTTCTCCAACTGCAGCTCCAAACTTGCGCTCTGATGAACAAGTGAGTGATTGAACAAATGAGGCGCTGACCTCTCTTATTTATACAATCTGGCAGGTGATGAACTGAGGTGTCTTTTCACTGGCAGGGCCGACTTCTCATTCTGGGTGGTTATAACCACTTTAATATAATCTAGGGGTCAACTTCTCATTTAGCATTTTATAATTAGGGTTTGACCAATCCGCAAAAGGGGATTTGGTCATTTACAATGCCTGACATGATCAATCCACAAAAGGGGATTGATCTAATGAATAATACATCAATAATAAAATAGAATACTCTTTAAAGTTACAATATTTTAATAGAGATGACCTCTTCCATTCAGAGAGTTGAGAAGAATTCCAGATGATTATCCAATGGGAAAGGTGATTTGTTGATTTAGACGTGCCTGTGGCTGAGGACAAGGTGAACGTGTGAAATCCCAAAGTGTTGGGTGCATCGTCATGTGAATAGAAATGAAGATGATGTATTAGCCTCTTCTGACCAACAGAGTTGACCAGAAGACTCCAGATGATTCTCCTGTGTGAGGCAGTGGGAAAGAAGATTTGTAGAGTGGACGTGCCTGTGGACGAGCACGGGTGAACATGTGAAGATCTGGTTCTTTTGTGTAATGCAGTGAATCAGAGCTATGACATCCCTATGGATGTGCCCCTAGTGGATGAGCACTAGTGGGTGTATCAGATCCTTTCCTATATATTGTTAAAGAGTCAGACCTTCCTGTAACCCTAATTATTATGTAAAGGGTATAGGTCGGCCCCACCTTAATATGAGTAATAATAAATGTAAAAGATAATTAATCTGGCTAATATTAATTATAATAATAATAATAATATGACTTAGAAGAGGTCATCCCTATTGAACCAATAGACACTTATGTTGATAGGACAAGTCTAATATAAGTAAAGGAAGATTCCCCATTGTGGAATCATATCTTTCATGTGAGTTTAGAAATTTCAGCAAGTACATTTACTTGGGAAAAGTGTGCACCCCTCTTGGGCACTAGTCTTCTAAGGTTTGAACACCCTCTTGTGTGCTAGGTCTTTCTTGGTGGTGAAGGTATTTCTCTTGAAGAATATAGCAAAGAATTTGGCTGGTTTTTCTTTGCTTGTTGAGAAAGGTTTCCCAGGATACTTTATGTGTTCTTGTGCATGGTGTTTCTTCTTGTGATCTTGGTTGCTGCAACATTATTGTTTATGGTTAAGTGAAATGCTAAAAATGGAATGAACTTCATGCTTAAACTAGCTTATGAAAAATCAACATGGTATCAGAGCATAGGTCTTGAAGAATCCATTGCACAAGCTACAAGATTTTACCAGTCATCCCTCCTCTTCTGCAAAATCGTACGACCCTCCTAGGGTTTCCAAAAAATTCGTATGACCCTCTTATTTTAAGTGTTTCAGCCCCTAAAACTTGGACATTGAGGAAAATTTTGGCATGGGAGAGTACAACCTTCTCCAGTGCACCTCCAGAGACTCTCAGAATGAATTTCTGAGCATTTTGAAATTTTGGCCCTAGGGTTTCACAATTTTCTGCAGATTTCTATTTTTAGGGTTTCTGCAGCTCTTTGAAGAAGCCTTCAAGATTACCTATGTTCTTCTAACTTTCAAGGCTTATTGTTGGCAGTCATAATCCTAACAAAACCTAAGGTTACTAGCCTAGCCTAGCTGTTAGGTTTTCTAGCCCAATTAACAAGGGTTTGTGAAGAATCTAAAATATGATGAACAAATCTATTGATGAATGGAAGGAATATGACGACAAGACAAGGAAGCCAATCATATACACAAGCTCTTACATTGAAGGGCCAACTTTAAATTAGCAAGATGACAAAAGGTGACAGTGTGACTATCTTCTTCATGAAGATATCAGAGGACAGAGATCAACTGGGTGCCATTGGAGAAATCATATCAGCACCCTCAGGTATGCACTTGTATATTTATTAATTGTACCATTGTCATGAGGATAATTACAGTAGGAAGGAACCTTTTTTTGCTGAAGTCATGGATCAAGAGGGATCTCAGTGCATTCAGAGGAACAACACACTGGAAGTAAAGACTCCAGGTTTGATTGTTATAATTGTCATTCCTCTAACCTATATTTCTAAAGTTTGCTACATTACAAGTAGGTGTTGTAGCTGTGACAATATTCCTCAAATTGTTTTGATTCTAGAGATGTACTCATTATTCTCCTTTAGGAGATATTATTTTGTTGGTTCATTTTGTTTTATTGTTCCATATAGGCTAACAAGAAAGGAATATGTCTATCCCTTAGAGGGAGTCAAAACTATTTGAGAAAGAGGAAGAATAAAACCATCATTGAGGAAATCAATGAAATAATGCATAATCATGATCCTTCTATGATTCTATGGGAAAAAGCACGCGTGCCACAATATATGTTCAGAACAAGAGTCTTCACCAGACTTTGAAAAACATAACTCCTGAAGAAGTCTTCACTGGAATAAATCCTGAGATTGAACTCTTCAGGTTATTTGGGTGCCCAGTGTATTTTCATGTACCCAAAGAGAAGAATTTCAAGCTAGATCCTTTAGAAATAAAGGATACAGTGAATCTTCAAAGACATTCCAGATCAACATCCCTAGTTAGAGACAGATTGAGACAAGAAGAGGCGTTGCCCTTGAAGAAGAGACAGTCTTTCAAAGATCCAAAGAATCTCAGATGGATATTGACAGTAAGACAATACCTTCTCCCTCTTTAGCAGTTCAGATGGAGACATACATTATTTCAGTTGATCCAGTTGCTCAAGTTGATATGTTCAGAGATATTGTAGTAGGGCATAAAAAGCCTACCTAGACTCACTCTGCAAGAGGCAGAGAAACATGCAAGCCTCTCAAGGCACATCCCCAAAAAGCAAAAGAGATTTTCGAGCTATCCTTCAGTCATGAGCCACTTCATTGATAATGAGCTTCTTGGTCTTAGAGAAGCAACATGAGAACAATTATGGGAATATGCCATAACATAAGAGTACCAGTATATCTTAGATAAAGATGTATAAGACATTATTCAAGGACCAAAAGGGAATTCAGTGGTAACTTCCAAGTGGACCTATAAGATCAAGCATACAACTGATGGAAGTGTTGAGAAATACAAAACGAAATATATAGCCAGAGGTTTCTCACAAATAGAGGGAGTTTTCTATGATGAGACACTTGATCCAGTGAACCCGATAGACTTCCATCCATACTACCATCCATAATTTGGAAACTATATAAGATAGATAGATTCTTGATCCAAACCTATATCATTACAGTGTTGGTGATGAGAGCCTGATCCCGATGACTTATTCAGAAAGCCTTGTTATTGGATACAAGTAATCCTTGACTTCTGAATTTGAGTATGATGCACTACTTCTTGGGACAAGAAGTATGACAGAGGACCGATGAGATTTTCTCGAGTGAAGGAAAATATACAGTGAAAATATTAAAGAAGTTCAGTATGACAAAATGAAAAATCCACCATGATGGATTTAAAGAAGAATATTGATGATGATTTAGACGATACTGATCCACAACTGATTGGATCACCGATGTATCTGGTTAACACCAGACTTGATTCATTCCATGCAATGAATGTGCTTAGTAATTTCATGAGTCAACCGAGACAAACTCACTAGACAACATCAAGACATGTATTGAGATATATACGAGATATGGCCTGAGATATGCCTCCAATGTGAACTTGAGTGTGCAAGATCCTATACCTAAAAGCACATCCGATCAATGTTCTATCGTGAATTTTTCCATGGTTTCCTAATGCGGCAGGAAACAAAACTTTGTGGCCTTGAGTACCACAGAGGCAGAGTATATAACATCGAGTGTGTGAAGCAATGTGGCTTCACAAGCTTCTGACAGATTTACTTGACCATGAGATGGATCCTATGATGATAACCAAGAGCCGTGAGTAAAGCTCCTTGAGAACCCGGTGTTTCCTAACGGATCAAAATACGATGAGATGAAATATCCTTATATCAGAGATATTATGCAGAGGAAAATCCTACACATGCAATACCTTCCTACACATAAGCAGATTGCAGATATCTTCACCAAACCACTTTCCAAGACAAAGTTCAAGTATTTTCGTGAGAGACTTGGCCTAGCGAAAAATACCTCCCTAGCTGAGAGGGAGTGTTGATGATTGCAACTATGTGAGACATTCTCCAACTTACAAACCTATGAGGCGTGGATCATTACAACTATGTAAGTCTTTCTCTCATATTACAAACCTGAGAGAAATCCCCTAAGAAGGGTACGTGGTTCCTTCCTAAGACAGATCTAGGAACGTAGAGATGACCTCCTCCATTCAAAGAGTTGAGAAGAACTCCAGATGATTATCCAGTGGGAAAGGCGACTTATTGAGTTAGACGTGTCTGTGGCTGAGCACAAGGTGAACGTGTGAAATCCCAAAGTGTTGGGTGCATTGTCATGTGAACATAAATGAAGATAATGTATTAGCCTCCTCTGAGCAACAGAGTTGGCGAGAAGACTCCAGATGATTCTCCTATGTGAGGTAGTGGGAAAGAAGATCTGTAGAGTGGACGTGCTTGTGGATGAGAACAGGTGAACGTGTGAAGATCTGGTTCTTCTATGTAATGAAATGAATCAAAGCTATGGCATCCCTATGGATGTGCCCCTAGTGGATGAGAACTAGTGGGTGTATCAGATCCTTTGCTATATATTTTTCAAGAGTCAGAACTACCTGTATAGGTCGACCCCACCTTAATACGAGTAATAATAAATGTAAAAGATAATTAATCTGGCTAATATTAATTATAATAATAATAATTATTATAATTATAATTGTATTTATAATATGACTTAGAAGAGGTCAACCCTGTTGAGCCAATAGACACTTTTGTTGATAGGACAAGTCTAATATAAGTAAAGGAAGATTCCCCATTGTGGAATCATATCTTTCATGTGAGTTTGGAAATTTCAGCAAGTATATTTACTTGGGAAAAATGCGCACCTCTCTTGGGCACTAGTCTTCTAGGGTTTGATCACCCTCTTGTCTGCTAGGTCTTTCTTGGCAGTGAAGGTATTTCTCTTGAAGAATATAGCAAAGGATTTGGCTGGGTTTTCTTCCCTTGTTGAGAAGGGTTTCCCAGGATACTTCTTGTGTTCTTGTGCATGGTGTTTCTTCTTGTGATCTTAGTTGCTGCAACATTATTGTTTATGGTTAAGTGAAATGCTAAAAATGGAATGAACTTCATTCTTAACCTAGCTTATGAAAAATCAACATCCTGTAGGTGTAGTACCTGGATCCATCGCGATCCATTGATCTTTGTATACCAACAAATCTTCCATCTTGAGCTTGCACAGCTAAAAAAGATTCCCATTAAATTTATCGATCTCTATTTTCGAATTGCTCACCATTTCTTTTCACTTGAAGAATCAATACGACAGATCTCCCACTGTGAAAACACTTATCACAGTCCCGAGCCAAACCCCTGACCACAAAGGAATCCCCCTAAAGCCAATAATTTATTTGATACCAAATGTATATTGTAACCTTGTACACATATTTAATACAAACAAATTTTCCATAAAAGAACAAAAAAGATACAATGGCAAATACACACATTACATAGAGATTTTTCCCCTAGAAACCTAAAACGAGAAAACCAACACATTTTATATTCATTCACATCATACATTGTTTACAATACAATATAGACATAGGATCCCATATCATCCAAAACCCTAATCCAATAACCTGAATTAGTCAACAACCCTGATTCCTTAACCGAAAATAGAAAACCATCGACAAAAACCATGTGTCGACAAACCACCCAATAATGGATGCGAAAAATTGCCAATTTTATTTTTTTCAGGGGCACTGCCCCTAAACCCCTGCGCAGGGTGGCTCCCACCCCCCTGTGACCCCTCTGGAAAGGGGGTGCTCCGCCCCCTCTTACCCCCCTATGCAACATAGACACTATATCTGACCATGCAAAGAATATAACACATACCCAACAATGCACAACATAGAATTAATATATATAAATAATCAATTAAAAAGAGAATGATCTAAACCCACCTGGCATTCATACTATGCATTGTCATCCCTCAATATGGAATTCTCATGCACACAATGTGCTCCATAATAAAACACACAAACCTCCATAGACAACTTGCCGCATACTATCCCACCTAATCATTAGTCAATCCAAAAATAAGTACTACTATATAATGTTAGTTCCATCACCACTTACTATGATTTGATGAGCATGAAAGAATTAACCAAACCAATTACAAATTCTCAATTATAACCCAATATAAAATGAAATCAATTGAACATGTCGTAGGCACCTTGCACACACTTATAAGTGAAATAAGGGTTGAGCCAAAATAATCCTCTTAATTGCCATTTTTAGCCGCTAGGGTTACTAACTTAGCTATGCATATGCATGCTTGGAGCCTCTTTGTGTTTATGGATCTAAGCCATCATTGTGTTTATGGAGCTGAGTTTTGAAACGCCTCCCAACGTGTCACCCTAATTAATTGATCTCTCACTCCTCATATTCATATTCGCTTCATTAGGGAGATAAAACGCCTCCCAACGTGTCACCCTAGTTAATTGAAACCCGTGCCACGCTTCATAGTCATAAAAAAAAATGTTTCATAATCATAAAAATCAAAATGAAACGTCAACCATGCACACTTCACCCTAAGTTACCCCAAGTTAATCATAATCAAATTGAATCCTTGCTAGTCACCAAAACGTGGCAATTAGTTGGCTAACACAATAATTTTTTAATATGATTAAGTAAATGTGAAAAAGTAAACACATAAATGTATTCCTTTATAAAATCTAGGAAGTTAATGGTTGAAATCACACCCCTTCATTTATTGTGACGACGAAGAATATTCTATTCCTATTTAATCATGTCCATAGAAAACTCATTAAGAACCAAAAACCTATTAAATGTGCCCATTTCCAATAGGTGTTCGCCTCTCGGCAGAACAAGGACAAAACCTCAAGTGTTACCGAAGTCATCATACTAACTTAAGAAGTAGTTTCAAAAAGGAAATAACCTTAGGGGAATGCCAAAGAATGCAAATATTCAACCCCTAAAGGTTATACTAATCACAAATTTCTCAAAATCCTCAATAAATCAATCGACTAATTTAATGAAGGAAAAAAACATCAACATCATGACTTGTACTAAGAAATCCATGTTGTCTAAATGGAAAATCATTAGATAGTGACAACTATGAAAACACACATTCTAGGCCATCATGGGCCATTAGAAGTTGAGATCAAGCCAACAATTGATTTAGGTTTAGGTTAAAACCTCTAGTTTCCCCAAATGGAATAAAAGTACAATTAAATTATATATAAGGCTTGATGTGAGAGTTAATAATCTTAAAGAATTTGTACAATTATGTTTTTCACATCCCAACAAAGATATTATTTTTGAGAACCGTCACATATGATGTCCTTTGGTAGAGTTCTTCTTCAATTTTTCCCACCTACATTGGAATATTTATTGATCTCCTTCATCACCGTCCATTGAGAACAATAATAGAAGAGATAAGTCTAGGAGGATGAACTAGTAAGAAGGGAAGGAAGAGAGACCATTTCACTTACTAGAATTGGTTTCCCCTTGTAATCCCACTCCATCTTTCTAATAGAATTTAGTTATTTCTCCCCCTATCATTGAGTTCATTTTTTTTTTGCACCATAGTTGTTATCTTATTCTAAGTGCTAATGGATTCAACTATAATTTATCATGCTAGTCATGTAATTTCTTAACCATATGCTATGATTTTGGTGCAATCATATTGTTTTTGTTGAGTATGTAGGTGCTTTGAAGAGCAGAGTGAGCTTATTTCTCCCCTCTCCTAGCTTATTTCAGTGTAACTAGAGAAGGATAGGCTAAAGGTTGAGAGAGTATTATTTCTTCCACTTCTTTGATTTTGATTCCATTCCTATAGAGGAAATTGCATGCATGCATTGGTAGATAGAACACCTTAATTTAATTTTTTTCTAGGACCTTAACCACCCTACAATGGAAGAAGATAGTAGCTCACCATTACAAATCTTCCCATAACACCCTCCCCTTATCTTTATTCTTCCTATCCTTCTCTCCCACCCTCTCTCTCTCCCTCTTCCTCTCTTTCCCCCTCAACTCCCTTTCCTTCTCTCCCTTTCCCACTCCTTTCTTTATTTCCCCCTCCTTTTATTCCTCTTTTTATTCTCCCTCTTTCTCCTCCCCCTCTTCCTTTTCCTCTTTCTTTTATTCATCTCCTTTTATCCCACCTTTCTCCTTTACTCCCCCCCCACCCTTCCTTTTCTTCTCTCCCCTCTTTTTCTATGATATTTTCCTTTCTATTTTTCTCTCTCCCCATCTCCTTCCTTCTCTTTATTTTTCTTCCCCATATCCCCTTTCTTTTTCTTCCTTCTCTTCTTATTTTCCTTCTCTCTTATTGTTGAAGGAAAATCTCCCTGTGGACAGGTACATATCCTCTTGAGAGCTAGACTCTTAACTCTTAAGACAAAAGATGCTTATCATGGACACTGACTTCCTTTTAGATCTAGATAAACTAATGTGTGAGGAGGAAGGAGAAAAGAAGTACCTTTTACCAGTGTTTATCCCTACATGGTCCGAGTTGAGCTCCAATCTTAAACTCCTCAATAAGCCATGTAGACAAACAAAAGTACAAACAACTTCCTACTCTACTGAGATTAGTTTGAAATAGATCTATCTATTAGAGACAAATTCATGTGAGATCAAACACATAATTGAAAGAAACAGGCCAAGCATATTATATTAATGATAACAAAAATGAAGAAAACTTACAACCATAGGTGTGAGTGCAACAAATTCATCAAGTTCTCCTTGTCCAAACCCTTGCTTAAACAGTCCACACACAGAATGTTGATGCTCCAAATGGCATACCACTCATAAGATCATAAGTTTGGTATGCTCTCAATCTCCATTCCCCCTCCTCCATGGAAACCCCTCATTATATAGGACTTGGAGGTTTAACCACCATGGAGAAGATCTCTCATTAGATCCACTAAGAAAGGGATCTCTAAGATATTTGAGGAGAAAATATCTCTTAAGGATTTTGGGGAGGAAATATCTCTCAAGGATTTTCAGGGGGAAATATTTCAACCATCCATGAGATCCTCCACCTTCCCTAAAAAATATGAAGCCAAATGTGAGGTGGATCCTCACACTTAATTACTTTCTTTTTCATGAATATTAATAATAATTCATGTGCACTTGATTCTCTCACTTAATCAATTTCTTTTCCATGAATATTAATAATAATTCATGTGTACTTAGTATTTCTTTGCCTTCCTGTAATATATTCCTCCTCCACATTGACTAGGGATTGTGACATAGGTTATTCCATGGTGTCAAGGTGTATGCGACACTTATACGACACTTTACGACACTTAGGGAAAGGTACCTAGGTGTGCAAATTTCATGTGTAACACTTATCCTCTTTCTCTTCTCTCTTTTTCTCTTCCTCTCTTGCAAGGTACAATAACACAAATATTATAATTATTCACAAAAAAATGTTATCATTACTATTAAATTATTATTTTATTCACTTAAAATAACCCATAGTCCACTAATTTGGGTCTCACCTACGTCGATATCAATAAACACACCCATTACTTTATATTAAAATAAATCTGCATTGTACCCCCGTCCTACTCTTTACACATTCAAGTATATATATACAAGTAGATACATTAGGATGGGAGCAAGTTACAATGACATTAATCATGGTATGATAGGTAGTTTCTATTAATTATAAAAAATAAGAGGCTTTGTTCCATAAGTATTGTGTCAATAGCATACTATCCCTCTAATTATCGTATTTCATGACCAACATATATGTTGATGTTATGCATATGTAATTTCAATGATCATGCCAAATTATTCATTTATTTTATTCCATGGATTTTATGTACTTACCTTGGTAGCATGTCATTGTAATCCATCTACAGATCATATGGCTTCCAACGGAGAGGATTTAGACAATGATGTCAAATGCAAGGAAAGAGATGAGGTATGTCATAGAAGAATTGTGAAATCTAAAGTAGTCAATGAAGGCTACAAAGAGACCCCAATAAGTTTAGTTACATACTTTATCATTGTTATATGATATTGGAATATATGTATTAATTTTATGGCGAGTTGCATTTGTAATTCTAATTGTTAATTACTATATTTTGCTTTCTATTGCAGAATTTTTAAAGGATATAACATCAAAATAAAACCATATAGAGATGAGAGTTATATACGTTGATGGGATCAAATTCCAAGAACATCAGTCATAGTCACTCTACACATGTTACCAAAGGTATGATATATCCTGCATTTTCAGTGAAATTTAGAGTGTACATTATAGTATTAATGGAATACTATAATGATCCTCCACCGTGGACCTACCACCTGGCACCCTTTCGTTGCATGCAACAACTTTCATTCTCCTCAATCCAACGGTGAATATGATACAAAGATCTAAAATTGTGGTTCATTTCGCATGGTGAAGTTGTCGGGAGGTTAAAGACACCTCACGATGTGACACCAATTACCACTCGATGATACACGAGAACCTCCTATTCATTTCACATCGCCAAGAGCTTCCTAAAAAATCACTTACTCACGATGCAAAAATACTTATGGTTTCAGTCTCCACTCCACTGGTTTCGCCGCCACCATGTCCTGCCATTTTCCCTTTGACTTTCCACCACAAAAATACACGTCACCACTTCCACATAACTACCACGTGGCCTTCGTGGAAACTACCCAAAATTTTCCAAAAGTTCCAAAATTTCTCAAAATGAATAATTTTCAAATTTTCACACAGGTCACCAAGGAAGATATGAAATTAAGCATCCTATGGCCAATTTCATCCCTATGCATGTAAATTTGATTACTGCACCCTAATTCAACACTTATGTGTCAATTTCTCAATGAATTCCACTTCAGAAATTGGGGCTTTTTCCCAATTTCTCCATGGCAGCTCCGCGCTTCTAAAATTAGGCCAATTCTAGGATTAAAAATGCCCCAATAGAGGTTAAATTTGGGAATTTTATCTCTTGGGCTCCAATTCCTAAAATTCCCCAAGAAATTTCCCAAATTACTACTTAAGAAATACTGTCAAACACTTTGCATACATTCTATGAACTTTTTCAACTACAAATCCAACGTCTGTTTGTTGTCTCTGGCCCATGTAGGCTTGGTGTTGAACCAATGGCTATGATATCACAATGTAACATCTCCAACCATCCAGGATAAGCCACACCACACAAAAAAAATTCTCTGATACCATTTAATAACTAAATGCCCTGCATATGAACACAATTATGTATTTCTACAACATATAATCCATGCATAAATATATACAATTACAGTGTATCATAATTAAACATAAATAAAACATGATATACATCATAATATAACATAAAAGACACTTATCTTTAATTTAAAAATCACTAACTGGTTGCATACCTTAGACATTCCTCCTAGCCGTAGACTCTGATGCTCATACACTCTTAACAACAGGTCACCCCTTAGTTGGGGCTATGATTCCACCACATAAAAGGCTTCCTAATACAAACTAAGGTATAAAAAACAACACAATTAAGCACATTCCCAGGTATCAACTCTAGCTCACAACCTCTCATTCCCCACATCCTATCCCACCCCAGGAAGTGTACCCATTCTCTGCTCAACATTCCTTTGACTTTCCCACTTCCCTTCCAGATCTTCAACGACAGGCTGGACATGAAGTATCAGATCTCTATGGAACTTGGAACACAAGGTTTCTCAAGGAGTTACAACACCCACTAGCCCAGTACACAGGGAAACCTATTCCCAACTATTCTCTCACCTAGAAAGAATGCTCCACATGCTTGTAAACCTGCTTCTTCAACCCAAGCCACCCATGATTTACTGGGTAACAATATACTTCATCTTACACTCTCTATCCCAGGTACAAATTATGGAATGATTGAGTGAATGATTAGAAGAATGTTGGAATTACACTAATTTATAACATTATATTTGCATGTTCCTAACTTGACACTTGTCACTCTAGGAACTCCCTTTGACTCCACTTGGTGATTCATTCCCAACCTTTAGTAACTTAGGATAAAAATTGTATCACATGACTTAGGACTTAGGAATAATTCCTTGGCTTAAGCCCCCCTTTAATTATATCCTTTTCTTAAGTCCTTAGCCCCCTTTCCCTCTCGTGGAGTCCTATCCCCCCATACTCTTTCGTCTGACTTGGTCTGCAACAATGATGTATTATATTAATATATCTGAGTGTGATTACATATTACATTTTCTAGGCTCGCTGGACTTTCAAATCATAGGCTCCTTGGCCTTAATCACACAGACACTTTGGCCTGAAAACACACACACACACACACACACACACACACACACACATATACAAAGGCACTCTAGCCCAAAATATCGTAGCTCACCAACCTATAAAACATCTGTACATTTATAATTGGGGTTCAGCCTAGGGATATTACAAACTCTAAGTGACCCTATAATCAACCTTTGTTTACCTTGATTCACTCATTTAATTTCTCTCTCCTAAGCTTATTTCAAAGTTGACTTCCTTCCTATAGTCAAAGGACCTAGGTCTTTTGGGAAATCCAAACTGATATTTTGAGAAGTTCGTAAAATTGGTGGGGAAGGTTCTTTCTTTGGATGTAGGAGGTAATGCCCTCCCCCTAGAGAGGTGTCTGAGGTGACCCGAATATTCCCTCCACCAATAGGATTTTCCCTATAAAAAAGTTGAACAAATTCACATGACCAAACATTAGGGGAATCCCTTCTCACAACCCCTCTAGACAAATTCAAATCACCCAATAGAGAGACATTCCTACCACTATAGATAACCTTTTTCTTTGATTCCAAAAGAAATTTGATTGTTTCTTCCATATTTTGAATAGTAGAGGACTCCATAGTTGGATTAAGAGATAGTGTATTAGACTTACCTGAAAGCTCGAGTTCTTCCAAATACTGAATATTTCCTACAATATTTCTTCTTTGATGAGGATAGAACATGCCAATCCCAAATGAGCTCCTGAGCCAATTCATAATATTTCCCCAACATTGATCGCAAGCCCATAATCAAGGGTATAGAAAGGTCCCCAACCCATAAGTCAGCCTCTACCTTGTTCCCCATCTCTAAAACATTTCCCTCCGAGATACTAATTGAGCCATGAAATTCTGAATCGTTTTCCTCAACATCTTCCCCATGGATCAGATCCATAGGTTTACCATCCCTACCACAATATTCAGTTGAGATCTCCTTCTGCCACTAAACCTTTTTGAAGAAAACATTGTCACAGTCCTTGTGCACATGGCCATAGGCATGGTACCTTGTGCATCTAAATGGGATGTTATGATAATCAATAATCCGAGAATATTTTCAACCACCCATGATAAAATACACCAACTCATAAAGACCAAGACTGACATTTATATCCACTATAAATCTTGCCATAGACTTGAAATTACTAGACAAAAATCCATCATCAATTAGAAGTGTCTTACCAAGAAAATTTGCAGTAATTGTAAGGGATTTTGTTGTCCATAGATCCATGGGTAAAGGTCACCTGGACTAGATTTTTCTCCATAAAATTGTCTTTGGCGTCAAATAAAGGATGCCATGGCTTCATGGATAGGAAAAAACTATCCATGAACCATGCTCCTTTAAGAATTAACATAGATTCTACCTCGGAGTTGAAAAATAACCCCAACCATCCACAAGAGACAATGTGAAAGGACAAATGGTAACCAAGAATGCGAACCAACGTGTGTTGTGTCCAACTTCCATGCTATCCAAAGTCACTCTCTAACCCATGAATTTCCCTAGAAAAGTCTTTCTTTCCAAATAAAGTATCCAATTTACACCCACATCTTTGTCGACCACCAAGGGAACCCCACAGTCCACTCCCTCAACTCTTCACCACCTTCTGCCACTTCTTGGACTTCACCTCCTTCACCCCTGTCTCTCCTTGAAAATGTTGTAATTCCAACTACCCACCTATAACAATTTCATTTCCCACCTCTAAAACCCCTTTTCCTTCCATCATCCAACTTAGGAAATAAAAACTCCAAGGATAGAGAGTGCTTCGAAGGTTTAGGTAATACTCCTTCCAAGACCTCAAAGCTAGATGTACTTACTCTTTGCACAGTAGAACCATCCTCTCCCTCCAATGAAATCTAATGACCATCCTCCAAAGGATGATTAGAATCCTGATAGCAGGCCTACAAAAGGGCATCGCACATTGGAACCACAATGCCTCCTGCCAGGTTGTCATTTGAACCACTTACCCTAATTTTGGATTCAACACTATATTGTCCCCTTTTAACCCCCAAGGTACTAGGGATCCTTTCCACCAATGTAGAGATGCTAGGGTAATTAGGAAAATTTCCATCTTCAGGTAAGAAGTCTTCAGAATAATCCATGAGTTGAATATCTTCTTACATCCCTTAGACCCTCATCAAATGAAATAGATTCATCCACTCCCTTGTCAACCTCCCCAAGCTTGAAAATAATTTTTTTATGAATACCAACTTGCACCAGCTCGTACATCTTGCGATCATAGATTAATTAATTTATTACAATGCCCAAAAAATTCTCAAAGTGATGCATGTTAAGTATTTTATGTTGCATCAAAATTATTCCCATTGTATGTCCAAAATCATCCACTTCAATTGCAAAGGATTGTTGAATGTGAAGTAGTGCAAGGAGATGAGTTCTCCCTATTTATCACATTATCCCTTTAAATGCTTCATGCCACATGACTTACCAACTCAATTGGTCATGGTTGTTTTTCAATGCATTTAAATTGATGCACCATGGGAAAGGTGAGCTATGAGTTTTCATAAAAAATTGTATATTATGAATGTTCTTTGACTATGACTAGTTGGATATAGTTAAATTTTGTTGGAATAACGTTGAATCCATCTTGGTTCACACAAAATATAAGAAAATTGAATTCCTATTTCCCAAATTCATACTTTTTCATCTTGATCAACATCTTCTCTTTAACAATGTTGCAAATAATTGGTCAAAATGGTGCAAGTATCCTCTTAGGTCTTCTTGAATATAAAATTACACCTAGATACATGATTGCAAATGAGTCAAGATATTGTGTTAAATACCTAATACTAGCACTCATTAATCATCATTATATTAATTATATTTAGGTAGGTTTATTATTGAAGGATGGATTCTAACTCTCTTTGTCTCTTATATATACATCAAGGAGACTCGTTCAAATAATCTTCTATTGTGCACTTGAATATCTTGTAGTAGGAGGTTTCCCTCTCAAATATGATTCTTAATCATTCACTAATTCACCGCTTTTATGCGTGAAATTATTGAATTAGTTCTTTCTTATGCTTATTTGGTAATTTGGTTTATAACATTTGGAATTAGAGTGAATAATAATTGGTTTTGGAACTGTCTGTTAGCACCTTGTACAATTTTTCTATAACTTTTGATATGGAACTCCAAATTAAGTGAGACTTGAAGGGTTCAAAAGAGAAGAGACCAAAATATATATTTCCCAAATTTCAACAACAAAGGCATGGAAATTTCAGAGGTACAAAAAATACAACTCAATTTTTTTGTTCAATTTTGAAATTGGGCTAAAAATAGTAAGGTTTATGAAAATGAGCATATGTTTACATTCCAAGGTACAGTTGAGGTGACACTACCACCATTGAAAAGAGGAAAGAATAGGATATTGTAGCTCCAAAAATAAAGGTTGTGGATGTGTAATTGGTGTAATTATGATTTGTACGATTTTTCTCTCTAGATAAGGGTGAAAATCAACAGGTTTTGGCACATTGGACATAACTTTCTTTTTGGAAGACAAAAATTTAGTGATATCTATGACATTTCAAAGAAAACATATCATGGTATTTATTACATGCAAAAAATTTGGAATAAGTGGTGTAGAGATTTAAGAAATACATCAATGAAAAAATCAGGCTACAAAGAAGTCCCAAAATAACTATAATATTACCTCTCACATCTGGTAGCTCGATTTGACTAAATATGATGTTCACACATCCTCACTAGTCCATCCCTATGTATGGGTATTATACAAGATCAAGGACATGATCATCCTCATTAGCTAATAAATCAAATTCCTTTGAATTGACTTGTCTATAGGGCCACTCCAACTATCTCCTCTTGTGAAACATCTACACCCACAAGTGCATATGCACATCAATCATCGTCCTAGGAGGGTGATCTGTAAAGTGCCATGGATATTCCACTAAATTTTTTTGTCACAATAGATATTGTATTATGTTGAAATCCTTTACTATGCAATTTTACTTCCTTAGATCTCATATTTATTATCACTAGCTTATTGCACAAATTTATGAAAATAATTGAAATACGAAAAATGAAAGAACAAGTAAATGAACGCATTATCCACACAAATGACGAGAAGATGTATCAAAAGAAACACAATACATGAGAAACCCCAACTAGAAGGTGAGGCCTATGCTTTGCTCTCTTTTCTTTCATGATGAAAATGCAAATGCAAAGAAAGGGACACTCACTATGGAGTTTCCTATGACATTATGCCCTAAATGGCTACTAAAAAATTTCTTCCTTCATTGTTATGCTCTCAAATCCCACTCCTAGGTGCTCTGCTAAACTATGGTACAAGTACAACGCTAAAAGAATGGGACCCCCTCTCTTTGTTGGCACAGGGGCAGACCCAGGGTTCAAACACTACAACAATGCACCAATAAAACCTTAACTACCATCCCTTTCGGCAACGCCTGTGAAGCATATGAAGTCTTACCTGAGGTAGAGGAAGGGGTGGTTGCAGGACTCCAGTGTCTGCAACCTTAGTTGGGACACAAATATGTGATTATAATACCTTAACAGAGTACTTAGTTATTACAGTTCATTAGCATTAAACCAATATCTACTTCGCAGACAAAACCCTAATTACAGAGGATCGCAGTATTCAACCAGATATAGTATGTTCAAGCACTAAGCACATCCACATAGGTCATATCTAGCATTCATCCATATTATTAAGCATGTAGCATCAATAGATATATCTATCGTTCATCTATATCAAAGCATATAAACAAGTAAACACATAAACATATCAATACATTGCACAAAGCAACCATAACATAGGATATACATGGTTCACTCTCACCCTGGGGTTACATCCACCAACTCTTCTTCTCTTTATTATCTTCTGTCAAACGTTTTACAGGCATAAAGCATCAGAACACTACTCCGCATAGGACATGAGATCTGTGCACACTTTGCCAGATCCTCCTTCCCCAAGTAGATCTAGGCACAGAGCCTTACACAGTCTACGCACAAAGCACTACATATGACTTGCACTTAGCTCTGCAAGTCTTAATCATGAATTCTTGCACATAGCCAGTACTAGCACTCAGCCATCAGTCACTACTTACATTGCCTAATCTTCTATTTATACATTACAAAATAGGCCTAAGCATGGGTAAACCCATGGGCCGACATCCCCATACCCGTTACATAGCCCAAAAACCCAGAAATCCCTAAAAAGGGGTCGAGATCCTGCGATCTCCGCTTCGTCTTGCTCTCCACCTTCGATAGCCTGTTGAAGTCCCAAAAATAGGTCAAACATGACAAGGAATCCTCAAAACGTGGTTAAGGTCCAACAGGCCCCCAACACTCACCTGTGACTCATCTCGAGTCACTCTGATATGGGTAATTATGCTTCAAAATCCTCGATCTTGGCTCGAGCTTCTTCGACTTATTGTTGTGCCATGGGCTCCTGCTCAACGAACTCTTGGATAAAAGCTTCGTTGAGAGGTCCCTTTAAGCGTTGTTCAGCTTCAGTGATGACTTTCTCCAACTCTTCTCCTTGACCTTCGATATCTGAGAACAGTTGGCAAGCCTCATCTTGTATAGGTTGGAGCCTCTGAGTCACTTCCATGAAATGCTCTGAATAGTGTGGACCTGTTGTTGAGCGGTGCGCTGCTCCTGGGATCATTTCATCCTTTCAATAGCTGACAGGGGCTTCAATTACGCCTATATTGTTTCTGCTTGTTGCTTCGCCTCCTGGAATTGTGACTCTAGTGCCTTCAGTTCTGGATTCTCAGTGAGTTGCTCATAAGTCTGGGCACTGCGATCACTTAGTTTCTTACATTCTATGGTGAGGGCCTTGATTCTTTCAACTACGCTCTCGGCAATTGCTTCTCTTTGGTCCCTTACATCCTGCGGAGTACTGGGGACTGTGCAGAGCTCTAAGTCTATTATTATTTGTTGTAGCTGTTGGATAGCTTCTGCGAGTTCCTCTACTTGATGCTTGATGTGATATTCTACCTTTGTCTCTAAGCCTGTCACAGAGAGGAGTGCTCTATTGACTACTTCTTTCACTTCAAGTTGCTCTTTTTCTTGCTGAATCTATGTTTTCCCCTCTTCAAACTTGGTATAGAGAGAAACCTTCTCCTGCTTTGCAAGTCGGTGTTGTTCTACAAGTATTTCTTGCACTTGCTTCAGGGCCTGGGGGGCTTTCTCTATTTCTTCTTATGCGCGATGAAGGCGTGCTTCAGTCGCATCAGCTAGTCGACGGAGTTGGGCTGGCTCATCTCCCAACTTTGGTTCTCCTGATGGAAGGGGCACAGTGGACACTGCGCGACTGGACTGAAGGGTCTGTTGTACCCCTCAGAGTTCGACCTTGATTCTGTCGTACATTTCCTCCTGTTTGGATTCCTGTTTCTGCAAGATTTCCTGCGAGGCATCATTTACAATTGCGATGATGAAGTCAAATTCATCAACAGTGAGCATAGTCTACAACTTGGTCAAGGTGGCTTTGGATTTCTTTCGGGAAGAGGGTTTCAGGGGAGAAACCTTCTTCTTCTTCAAGGGATCAGCCTCATCTCTAGGCGATGTTACTTCACCTTTCTTCTTCTCATCTTCTTTTCCATTTATCTCTTCTACTTAGTCATCACCCCCTCGGCCATGTGATACTGGAGAAGTCTTTTTTGAGGCGCTGCTTAAGTCTTGGACTTCTTCAGTTTTCTTCTTTCTACTGGTTTTGGGTGTGTCATGTTCTTTGTGAGCGCCCTCCGGGCTGTCAAGTTCGTGATCAGACATCTCTGCAGGGTCAGCGGGGATAAGGAATTTTGATGACCAGTCCTTAGTTATCTCCTCTAGGTCCTATTATGTGAGCTTGTAGTACGACTGGAGCTCCTCCTTATGTCCGTCAGCTCGCGCAGTAATATAGACGAAGTGTTGATTTGCGTGGAACTTCATGAGGGGTCAGAACCGCTGTAGGGTGTTTGGCGTTATGTGAGGTTTAGCTTCGATAGCCCTCTTCAGCTGGAGATAGTATGTGTGAAAGACTGCGTTTGACTGCCATTGTTTTCCCATATCGGTTGAGTACCAGAGTGTGGTGAACTTCACAGCAAGCGGCTTGAACGACTCAATGTCCGGGAAGGTCGAACCTTCTAGCATCTCCCAAGCAATAAACACTGTGAGGATTAGGAGCCAGCTGAAGTGGAACCCGTAGCCCTGATCCTGTGCTTTGCGGTAGTCTAATTCCAATTGATTAACTAGGTACTTTGCCCAGTTCATTTGTACGCCTTCCATGCATTTCCCTGCGAGGTCAACGACAAAGCCTGTGACCTGCGTGGGTTTTCTCTTCCTTACGATCTTTCCTGCAATTAATTTGCATGCTAGGCACACTATGCCATTCTGGATGGAAGCTAACTTGTAGCCTCGCATCCCCTTCTCAACATCATCGTATGTATCCTTGATCTTCTGTGCTAACGCATGATCTGTGGCTTTCCCTGGATAGAAGTTCTATGGGTTAGGTCCTTGCATACTTAATTCAGTGATCCTATGGATCAGCGTCGGATCGATTGTGATACGAAGGTCTAGCCATAAGTAGTCGCCATGGTAACATGAAAGTAGGAGCTTGAAACAGGCGTTAACTTTATGGTGCCTTCCAAAGTGTGGGATTTTCATTACATTCAACAGGGTGGACTATGCGAGGTTCATCGTCCACGACTGGGGGATTATTTTTTAGTTCTTCCCCTTTGTCCTGGTCAAGTATTTGTATGAGGTGAGCATACTATGGTTCTTGCGGTCTCCTAAGTTGAAGTCGTTGAACTTCAACATTGCGATATTGTCCTACTGTGCTCTAACTACACGTATTTCCTTCGGGAGGTACACAGTAACCATGGTGTACTCAAAATCTCTCGGCACACTATCACATCTCGCTGGCTAGAGGTGGGATGTAGTCGGGTAATATGGTTGAGATTAGCTTCACATTTGCTAGGTCATCTTTGTGCTTGGTTCTCTTTTTTGTGATGACTCGGGATGGTCCGGATCCGTGAGCGGTCGACAGAGAGGCTTGTACTCCTCTCATCGATGATGCTTGTACACCTACATACATAGACATTACTCTTTCAGTCATGAGTTCGATGAGTACCTCTTTCACAAACTCTTCGACTGCACTAAGTTATTCGGACATACACACTCATGGTTGAATATCTCGGGTTTGAAGAATAACTACTCAATGCAACGGGATGGATGGTGATAGCGCAATGATCACTGTGTGAAATCAATTGATCTGCGGGCTCAAATAATCATTGTTGGAAAAAGTGTTCTCGGTGAAAGGTTCGATGGAATAAGTAGATAACTAGGCAACAAATCTCTCCAACGGGCAAGAATCGTTCATTAATTCAGTTCAGTCCGCTACGACACGGTCCCAATGGTCTGATGGTGGGCTTTCTGACCACAAATGTCGTTCTACCCGTTCAGGGCGTCAGTCTAACAGTTATACTATTTCCAACGGCTATATTTCTTCGCCATGGCGAAGTTCCATGTGACGTTGTTCTGATATCCCGACGAAGTTCAAGTTTTGTAAATTTTCCTTCTGCGAAGTTCCCTCTAGAACCTTCTGTAACTTTTCGATCTTTGATCTCTTCTTGCTTAGTTTTCTAGCCTGCTTTCCAATGAGATTCGTCTCAGTATTCCTATTTCCATTCTGATTCTTATCTCCTCTTGGCATGTTAACTTCGCACTGTTGAGATTATTTCCTAAGATTCAAGGGAAATGCTTCTTCTTTATTTGGGGTATGTGCTTCAGTCTTCTGTGAGTCTTCTTCTGTTCTTTCAAGTTTGATATCCAAGTTTCTGGTTCTAAATAACTTCGATCTATTCTCTTGTTCTTCAATCAAGTGTGTGATCCTCCTAGTCATGAAATCTTTTAATTCTTGCTTCTTCTTCTCTAAGACTTCTTCTTCTTTCCTTCTGGCCTGATCCCTTTCAATCCAAGGTTTTCCTAGTAACATAGCAAATGGGGCTTTGTTCTCAATAAATTTAACAACTTCAAAATCTTCTTCTGTCGAAGTTCCCTGAGCACTCATAGATATCTGGGTAAGTCTTCCACATAAGGTTATCAACTTTCCTCTAAATAATCCTATTCCCCCCAATGAAGGAATCATAGCAGGCTTTCCTAAAATTTCCCAAGTTCTTTCTGTCATTATATTCACCTGTGTTTCTTCATCCAGAATATAGTCAATGTCAAAGTCTCTTATTCTTACTTCTATTTTCTCTTTCTATTTTAAGATCTCTGATAGATTAGTATCTTGGTGGTCATTCATGGTTTATTTCATTTGTAATAGTATAGTCTCTGATTCCTTATGGGGTTCTGTCATGGTCTCAATTTCTTGACCTTTCTCGGGGTCTATTTGTTCCATATTCATTTTTTCAAGCTTAACAATCATTCTAGGGAAATCCAAAACTTCGTGATCCATAGATTTACAACAAAGACAACTGGGTCTTCTACCAGAGCATTCCTTAGAAAGATGTTTCGATCTTCTGCAACTATAACAAAGGGTTAATCCTCGTTTTCTTTTAAATGATCCCCAACCTTTCCTGTACTGCACACTAGGATCATAGTAGCTAACCTACAAAAAAGTCTTTCTAGAATCCTGCATCCATTGGTTAGTCCAAACATTCTTTCTATGCATAGGTATAACATATCTTTCACTCTTCTTATCAGATCTACTTATATCACATCTTCTTTCTTCTAGCTGCGCCCTAGTTTTCAGGCTAGGACACAATTTATCAAACATACCTAGATCCATATTATTGAAGCAAAAATTTCTACTTATCTTACTTTTGGCAGCGCACGAAGCTTCCAGATCTAAAATTTTTCACTATTCCTACCTCTATCAGAGCACAAAATCATTCAGATCTTACCTCTTTTCATCAGATCTGCCTCCTTCCTTAGCACATAACTTCACAAGTCAAGAAGCAAATATACGTACATATCTTTCTTTATTTTCCTCAGTTCCCAGTAATTACAGTTTCAGGTCAGATCTCCACACATAGCTTCTTCTTCCTCAGTTCCCAGCAATCAGAGTTTCAGGCCAGATCTTCACACATAGCTTCTTCTTCCTTATTTCCCAACAATCATAGTTTCAGGTCAGATCTTCACACAAAGATTCTTCTTCCTTAGTTCTTAGAAATCACAGTTTCAAGTCCCGACAATGGAACCATTTTTTTGCACAGGGGTAGACCCGGGGTTCAATGCTACAATAACGTACCAACAAAACCCTAACTACCGGCCCTTTTGGAAACACCTGTGAAGCAGATGAAGTCTCACCCGAGGTAGAGGTAGGGGTGGTTGCAGGATTCTAGTATCTGCAACCTTAGTTGGGACACAGATATGTGATTATAATACCTTAACATAGTACTTAGTTATTACATTTCATTAGCATTAAACTAGTATCTACTTCGTAGACAAAACCCTAATTACAGAGCATCACAGTATTCAACCAGATCTAGTATGTTCAAGCACTAAGCACATCCACAAAGGTCAAATATAGCATTCGTCCATATTATTAAGCACATAACATCAATAGATCTATCTATCATTCATCTATATCAAAGCATCTAAACAAGTAAACACATAAACATATCAATACATTGCACAAAGCAACCATAACACAAGATATACGTGGTTCACCCCCACCTTAGGGCTACATCCGCCAACTCTTCTTCTCTTTATTATCTTTTGTCAAGCGTCTTATAGGCACAAAGCATCAGAACACTACTCCGCATAGGATAGGAGATCTATGTGCACTTCGCCACATCCTCCTTCCGCGAGTAGATCTAGGCATAGAGCCTTACACAGTCTCTGCACAAAGCACTACAGATGACTTGCACTTAGCTCTGCAAGTCTTAATCACGACTTCTTGCACATAGTGAGTACTAGCACTCAACCATCGCTCACTACTTACATCGCCTAGTCTTCTATTTATACATTACAAAATAGGCCTAATCATGGGTAAACTCATGGGACGACATCCCCATACCCGTTACATAGCCCAAAAACCCAGAAAGCCCTAAAAAGGGGCCGAGATCCCGCGATCTCTGCTTCGTTTTGCGCTCCACCTTCGATAGCCTATCGAAGTCCCAAAAATAGGTCAAACATGACCAAGAATCCTCAAAACTTGGTCAAGGGCCAAATCTCTTCTTAACAACTTAGTATTTAATTGAAATAACTGAAATACAAAATTGTAAGAACAAGAAAATGAACACACTATCCACACAAATGAACACAAGATGTATCATGGCAAACCCAATATGGGAGAAAACCCAACTATAAGGTGAGGCCTATGCTTTGCTCTCTTTTCTTTTGTGATGAAAATGAAAATGCAAAGAAAGGGGCCCTCACTATCGATTTGCCTATGAAAATGTGGCATAAATGGCTACTAAAAAGTATTTTCCCTCCATTTTTATGCTCTCAAATCCCACTCCTAGGTGCTTTGCTCAACTACGAAACAAGTACAATGTTAAAATAATGGGACCCCCTCTCTTCCTAGCAGACCAATATTTAATATATCTTGATAGTTGTATAGGGTTAGGGTTTTTGCATGCCTCAACTCTCAATTAGTGTTAGGTTTTGGACCTTCTAGAATATTCTTGAAATTCCACATGTGGTTGGCCCCACATGTGTGAGTAATGGGGGCTAATGTGGCGTCCACTCAGTACCATGGTGGTTAATAAGGTAGGTCAAATTCTAGGAGACATAACTTTCACATACAAGCTCTGATTGACTATATTTTTGCACTATTGGAAAGATATAAATTTGTAGAACAACATTGGGAGGCTAAGAGCCATGATCACAATTTTTTACCCCAAAAAGTGTCATTTGATGCCTCAGAATGGCCCTAGAAGGTTTTAGACACCAAATCTATAAACTAGGACCTACCACTAAAATGGGCCCTGCAATCCAATCCCTCTAATTATTCCACCTAGAAAGCACCAAGATGGAATAAAAATTACATAATGGTCCATTATGGATCATAACTCCCCGTTTAGGGAGGATTTTGGTCCCCAAAATATTTTACCGAATGAGGTGAGGAAATGTTTCCTCTACCTTCTCCCTACAATACCATTTCCCCTTTCCTAGAAGTTGTCCCTTCAACCTAATTTTCCAAAGGTCGTATTGCCCTTGTTTGGTAGTTACATAATTCTTCTATATCTTCTACCAACTCTACTTGAGCCTCTGGTGCTAAGTCCTCTATGGTAGGTAGAACATGCTCCTCAATTTCCTTATCCAACATGGAAGGTTCATAGAGTTTAATGTTTTCCACATTCACTACTGAGTAAATGCACATATATGGGTTTAGAATGAGTCAATGGGCATTATCACCCACCTTCTCCATATTTCAAAATGACCATAATGCAGAGCCTTGATATTCTTACCAAGGCCTTGTAGCCTTTATTTGTTCTAATGCAATCAAACTTTGTCTCCCACCTTGAATGTTTTTTCAGTTTTGTGTTGAGCATCAGGCCTCATAATTTTCATGTGAATTATTCATCATCTTCTATACTTGCAAATGGATCTAACTAATATTTTCAACAAATTTCTCCACTTTCAATGACTCTCCTATGACATCTTCCCCCAATCCTTTCTATCCATATACAACATCCAAGGGTGGAGGTGGAAAATAACCAAAGCAAGTTTTGAAAGGGGATTTATTGGTAGAAGTATTGTTGGCCCTTGACCAAGTTTTGGAGAACCTTGGTCATGTTTGACTAGTTTTGGGACTTCGACAGGCTAGTCAAAGGCGGAGCTCAAGGCGAAGCGGAGATCGTGGGATCTCGGCCCCTTCTTAGGGAATTTTTGGGTTTAGGGTTTATGTAATGGGTATGGGATGTCAGCGCATGGGTTTACCCATGCCTTGGCCCCTTTTGTAATGTATAAATAGAAAGCTAGGTGATGTAAGTAGGAGAGACGTGGTGCTAAGTGCTATATTATGCTGAGTGCAAGTGATGTAAGTAGTTGGATCTATGTGATTAAGTTAGCTTTGTGCATACTATGTGCATGAGAAATTCCAGAGCTAAGTGCAAGTGACTGTAAAGAGGATTTGTGTTGTAACCTAGCTTGGGGAAGGAGGGTCTGGCGAGGTGCGCGCAGATGTCCTGTCCTATGTAGAGTGGGTTCTTGTGGCTCTGCGCTTGAAGAAGATTGACAAAAGACAATAAAGAAGAGAAGAGTTGGTGGACGTATCCCCACACTAGGGTGAACCATGTATATCCTGTGTTGTGGTTGCTTTGTGCATTATAGTTGTTATGTTATTGATGTGATTTATGATTAGTGCAGTGATATATGTTAGATGCACCTGATATAATAGTAGCTTACTGCTTAGTAATGGGAATGAATGCCAGATCTAATCTATTTCTATATGCTATGTGCTTGGATGTATTAGATCTTGTGAATACTTTGTTGTTCTGTAATTAGGGTTCTCCCCTGTGAAGTGAATATTAATGAATGTTAATTGCTAAGTGCTCTGTTAAGTGTTGTAATCATAGATCCGTTTCCCAGTTAGGTTGTAGACACATGAGTCCTGCAACCACCTCTGCCTCTACCTCAGTTGAGAGTTCATCTGCTTCGCAGGTGTTGCCGAAAGGGCCGGTAGTTAGGGTTTTGTTGGTGCGTTGTTGAAGCGTTGAACCCAGGGTCTGCCCCTGCCCCAACAAATGGTTTCGTTGTCGGTAGTTGAAACTGTGATTGCCGGGAACTGAAGAAAAAAAAGCTCTGTGCGTAGATCTGTTGCTTTAGTCCACAATATTCTACTTGACTGCGAAGCTCTGTGCTAAGAAAGGAATCAGATCTAAAGAAAAGAGGTAAGATCTTAAAGCTTTGTGCTTTGAGAAAGGTAATATAAGTGAAATTTTTTTTTTCGAAAGAATGGATCTAGGTATGTCTAATAGATTTTGTCCTAGTCTGAAAACTAGGGCACAACTAGAAGAAGGAAGATTGGATATGAGTAGATTTTATAAGAATAGTGAAAGTTATGTTATTCCTATGCATAGAAAGAATGTTTGGACTAACAATTGGATGCAAGATCCTAGAAAGAATTTTTTGCAGGTTAGTCACTGTGATCCCAGTGCACAGTACATAAAAGTTTGGGGATCATTCAAGAGAAAGAGAGGATTGACTCTTTGTTATAATTGTAGAAGACTGAGACATCTTGCTAAGGAATGCTTTGGTCGAGGTCATATTTTCCTTTGTTGTAAGGCTACTGGACATGAAGTTTTGGATTTCCCTAGAATGATTGCTAAAGTTAAAAAGATGAATATGAGACAAGAAACCATGAGACAAGCCAATAAACTAAGGATATGATAGAACCCTAGAAAGAATCAGAGACTGTATTACTACAGATGAAAGAAACCCTGAATGATCACAGAGATATCAACTTATCAGAGATGTTAAATGAGAAGGAGTGCATAGAAACAAGAATAGGAGACTTCGACATAGACTGTGTTCTGGATGAGGAAACACAGGTGAATGTCATGATAGAAAGAACTTGGGAAAATTTGGGAAAACCTGCTATGGTTCCTTCATTGGGAGGAATAAGATTTTTTAAAAGGAAGATGATAACCCTATGTGGAAGACTTACCCAGATATCTATGAGTACTCATGGAACTTTGACATAAGAAGAATTTGAGATCATTAAGTTTGTTGAGAACAACGCCCCATTTGTTATTTTTCTAGGAAAAACCTGGATTGAGAAATATCAGATACGAAGGAAACAAGAAGAGGAGGATCTAGAACAGAAAAAACAAGAACTAAGGGATTTCGTGGCTAGGAGAATAACGCACTTACTGGAATAACAAGAGGACCAGTCGAAGCTATTGAGGACCAAAGATCTGGACGTCAAAGTTGAAAGAACACAGGAAGACTTGAAACACATGTCTGTACAAGATAGTAGAGCACCTACCTCAGAAAGAGAAGAAGTATTTGTTGATATTATGGTAGCTGCGGGAGGTATTTACCTCCACATGTAAACTTGACGGGAATAAAATATTTCGTGAAGCGAGAATAAATCCTAATTAATTGGTTAATAACCCTAGAAGACAAGTCGGCTCAAGAGATTGACTTTTATTAGGTTATTAGCCTCCAAGAGAAGAAGTCGGCTAAAGGAAATGTTATATACTAAAGAATTAATAACCAGAATGAGAAGTCGGCCCAGGAAGTCTGCCAGAATTAGTATAAATACAAGAGGCCAGTATTCATTCTGGTCAGTATTCTCAGAACTGCAGAAGCAACACTTGTGTGCACTGCAATTGGTCAGTTTGTGCGAAAGTTTGGAGGAGAGTTGTTGTTGCAACCGTTGCAGCTAGCAGATTTCGGTTTTGTCTTGGACTCTATCTTGGTTATGGTTTGGACTCTTTGATCAACTCTTGTTACTCTTTCTTGGTGCGATATCCTTGGAGAAAGGTGCACCACCTTTGTTTGGCTATCCAGCCTAGGGTTTTCTTCTGGAATGATTCTCTGTTAAGGTTAAGGTGCTTAGGGGTGGCTTCGGCCTATGGTTGGGTGACAATATTGCTATATTGTTTATGGTTAAATGAACACATCCATTATATTCTAACAAGTTATGGGCCCACACTATCTTCAGACAGTCTAACTGCTGGAAGATTGATTGGGAGGATTTGCTTAGTGCAGTTGCAGCCAGTTTTTGTTGCAGCAACGAAACCCTAACCCTCTCGTTGAGGCACCTTAAGTGAAGGGATTGAACTAATTTATGGATAGACTAGTGCGCCCTAGCCTAGCGCATATTCTGGTACTCTCAGCAAGCTAAGACGTCAAGTTTGAGTTTTTGGTCAAATCTAGGGTTGACCAAGTCGAAGCAAACATGACTTACTCTATGAAGTTAGAAAACAAGTTAGAAGGGGCTTCTAACTTTAGAGCATGGAAGATAAGGATTGATATCATACTTTCCAAGAACAAAGTGTTGGATATCGTGAAAGGAAATATTGTGGAACCAGAGTTTGAAGAAGGAAAAGAGAAGGAACTGTAGAACGTTGCAGTTATGGAGAAGTTCAAAGACAATGACATCAATGCCATGAGTATCATAGTGGATTCTATAAAAGACCACTTGATACCCTACATCTCCCATCTTGATTCGTCTAAGAAGATGTACGATGCCCTAACAAACCTCTTCTCAGTTAGAAACATTGGACAAGTAATGAGTCTGAAGAATGAGCTCTGTGACATGAAGATGAATGATGATGACAACATAACATCATACTTTGTGAGAATATATCAGTTAAGAGATCAACTACAAGCTATTGAAGAAATCATTTCAGAGAAGGAACTGGTAAATATAGTACTCAATGGTCTTCCCAAGACATGGGATGCATTTGTCGCAAGCATGAACACAAGAAAGGAGTATCCTACCTTTGAAGAACTTTGGACTTGCTGTGTACAAGAAGAATCAAGGATTAGTGCAAAAGAGAAATCTCAAAATAAATACGATGATCAAGCATTCACAACAAGATTCAATAATTTTAGGAACAAAAGAAAGTTTGTCTCAAGGAAGAAGCCAAATCATTAGAGAGATATGTCAGAAATACAATTCTTCAACTGTCAAAAATATGGTCACTACAAGAATCATTGTCCCAAGCTAAAGAAAAGGAAGGAGACACATGAAGCATCAGTTGCTGAAGAAAGGAAGCCATCAAAGAAGACCAAGAAGGATAAAATAAACTTCTTCTTCTAAGACAAGGTAACAATATTCTTCATAGTTCTTGTACATACCATGTTTACATAGTCTCTGTACATATCTTGCATATCTATCTCTTAGAATCTAAGTTGTTCAAAGAGAAACTACACGTATGGAAGATCAACAAAATAAGGACTTGCTATTACAATGACTACAAATGAAAGGATGAAGTACATCAATAGCCCCTGGTAACAATTCATGTGGAATCTATTACATAAGTAACAACTACAAGATAAGCCGAAATCAAAATCAATATTGAAGAAACCTAGAAGAAGTAAAGACAGAAAGAAGGCAACAATCAAGAGGAAATTGGAAAAAGATTTGTGACACTTTGCAGAAGGCAATAAGTATGCATACAGAAGTGTTGACTCTCCTAGATAGAGAGAGTCGATTATATATTTCCAAAATAAGATCATGCATTCATGCATGAAGCAAGGATTAGGAGGTAGATAATCATAAATGATATGATCCATTGAAGATGATTAAGTATCTATCCATGGTAGCAACCATGAAAAACAACACGTGTTCAAAGTGACTTTAGAAGAAGTATTCTTCGAAAAGAAGCCTTAAAGTATCCCTGGTTGTCCATCCACATCCATGATCCTATGATGAAAGAAAGAAGTTTGAATCTTCAGGGCATGGAATCTATAGAAAACTCCATGGACATAAGAGCTAAAGAAAAACATGAGGAAGAACATGAAGATTCCAAGAGAGAAGGAAAAGACATAACAACAAGTCATTGTATCGAGAATCACAAGACTACCAACCTGATCTGAACTCACTAAAAGAAATAAAGCAGAGGAACTGATAAAGAACAGCGTATGGAAGAATTATGAATGTAAGGATTGCGAGATCCATAACTAGAGGTTCTCCTAGATGGAGGGAGAAGACTATGATGATTGCTTGTTCTAGTAAACCAGAGATACCTCTACATGAGCCATTATATTGTCTACAATATCCATGGGTTGGAGTTTACATCAGATGAATGAAAAGATTGTTCTTCAGATTAATTGAACAAAGAATGTATGTAGAACAACCTCAAGGCGTTGAGGTATACCAGGAAGAGACCTTTGTATGTATATGGAGGAATACAACTTGGTGGAGAACCTCTCATGCACAATGGAAGTGTGGTGAAAACCTTCTATGATGAAAATCAGAATGGTTACTTAGAAGTCCAGGATGATGAATTTCTAATCCATGACAAACTCTCATGATGACAAAAGAAGTGCCACATGGATATGTTCCAGTTTTAGACTTGCCACGATGTTATGAGCTAGCAGGAAACAAAAGAGCTGAATCCAACTATGATATACTATAATGATTAGAGTGATATGAAGCCTTTAGAAAACTAGTGTTCCATAAAGATCGAAGTACATTTATATCAAACATTACATTCTCCGTTATGAGGTCCAAAGAGGAGAAGTGGTTCTCCAATATATCTCCACAAATGAGCAGATAAGAAGATATTTTGGTAAAGCCTCTATCCAAGATAAAATAGTTTGCATACTTAGGAAACAAGTTGTAGCTCGTGGAGACAACTTCCCTATTGAAAAGGAAAGAGATGACTCCCAGTTTGGGAGGAAGCACTGATATTTTATTGATTTATGGACAGTCATTTTTTAGTTCAAAAAATGGTCCAAGATGAGCAGTTCCTTTCCAGTTCGGAAAGTGGTTTGAGATTTTTGACGGACAAACATTTTCCAGTTCGAAAAATGGTCCAGATCGAATGATCATTTTCGTAATGAAAATGGTTCGATGGATTGTTGATGTACCATAGACAACGACTCTCCTTGTGGCCTATGTAGGGGAATGGTCTAGGACAGTCTTTATTTTTTACGGTCACTCTCAGTAGTGGTCAAGAAGACTGGTCCACCTCGCCAGAAAATCATTCTTTTGAAGCTCACAATTGTGAGCAGTTTCGAAGAATGGCCCATTTTGGAGGTTGGTGAAGGATAGTCATTTCCTTAGGAAATGGTCCAAATAGTCATTCCCTAGGGCAGATTCATTCTCTCTAGGTTGCACTTTGTTTAGTGTCGGAGGAATGACCCAGATAGGTGAATGGTCGAGGTTCAACAATCAGGGACAGACATTTCCTAGGGAAGATTCATTTTCTCCAGGTTGCACTTTGTTTAGTGTTGAAGGAATGGCCCAGATAGGTGAATGGTCTAGGTTTAGAAATCGGGACAATTATTCTTCCTTACTTGAGAAGAATATTCTAGATAGATCATCATTGATGTTTTACCCTCTGAGGGAAGATTCTCTTCTAGATCTCACAGATGTGAGTGGAAGAATGGACCAAATGATTCAGTTTATATCATAACAATGTTTTCTGCGTAGGTTGATATCAGATGATATGATTGTTATGCAGAATGTATGTCTCTGGACAATAGATGTATGCTACTGTGGTGGGTGTGTTCCATTGATTGTGACTATATGTCATTGATCAAGTATTTGTGTGCTACTTGGTGTGGTAGTGTACTATTGGATTGTAGTTGCATACTACTATGGATAGACACAGTTGTGTTCTATTGAATGACATTGTTCCGATTGCCTTGAAGACTATCAGTAGTGTTGAAAATTATTATTAGTTAGACGTATGATCAATGGACAGAGATTTCCTAGATGAAAAATGGTCTAGGACATTTATTCCTCTAGGACATATGTCTGGATTAGAAGAATGGTTCTTGTGTCACTCTGTGGAGTGAGTGACTTATCCAACATCATGTTTGATTACTCAGATGGAGTATGTTTTCAAGAGATGATGCAGTTGATTACAATGATTGTGATGATGGTGCTCATGATCTAATCATGAGATAATCTATACAACTATGTTTATGCTACAGGGTGAATGGTATGTTTGTGCTCAAGACCATTACCTTCAATACCTCCCTAGCTAGGAGGGAGTGTTGATATTATGGTAGCTGCAGGAGGTATTTACCTCCATGTGTAAAACTAAAGAGAATAAAATATTCCGGGAAGCAAGAAGAAACCCTAATTAATTAGTTAATAACCCTAGAAGACAAGTCGGCTCAAGAGAATGACTTGTATTAGGTTATTAACCTCCAAGAGAAGAATTCGGCTAAAGGAAATGTTATATACTAAAGAATTAGTACCCAGAATGAGAAGTCGACCTAGACAGTCTGCCAGAATTAGTATAAATATAGGAGGCCAGTATTCATTCTGGCCAGTATTCTCAGAACTGCAGAAGCAACATTTGTGCGCACTGTAGTTGGCCAATTTGTGCACAAGTTTGGAGGAGAGATGTTGTTGCAACTGTAGTAGCTAGTATATTTCTATTTTGGCTTGGACTCTCTCTTGGTTATGGTTTGGACTCTCTGATCAACTCTTTTTACTCTTTCTTGGTGCGCTATCCTTGGAGAAAGGTGCGCCACCTTTGTTTGGATATCCAACCTAGGGTTTTCTTCCGTAATGATTCTCTGTCAAGGTTAAGGTGCTCGGGGGTGGCTTCGGCCTACGGTTGGGTGACAATATTGCTATATTGTTTATGGTTAAATGAGCACATCCATTATATTCTAACAATATTACCCTCGAACCCTATGAAAGACCCTCCATAGTGCGAAGTTACTATGCCAAGAGGAGATAAGAAAAATAATGGAAAGAGGAAACCAGTGACTCAGATTACAGGAAATAAAGCTAGAAAGCTTAGCAAGAAGAAAGCAAGGTTAGAGAAATTACAGGAAGTTCCAGGGAGGACTTCGCAGAAGGAAGGTTTGCAGAACTGGAACTTTGTCGGGATATCAGAACAACACAGATTGACACTTCGCCATGACAAAACAATATGACCGTTGGAGGCGTCCCGACCATTAGAATGATGCTCCAGAACGACTAGAAACACAGTTATTAATGGAACGTTTGCCATTGAACCATTGGGACCACGCCATAATGGATGGAATTGCATCGATTAAGGAGTTCCTACCTGCTAGAGGAGTTCATTACGGTGTTTTCTATTTATCTCGTCAAGCGTTTCACCAAGAAAACTTTTGCCAATTGTGATTATCCGAGCCCACAAAGAACTAGTTGCTTTCGCGCAGTGCTTATTGAGAGCTCGCCACCCGTTCTGTTATCGTGATTGTTTGTTCACCGACCTAAGATACTTGATCTCGAGTGTTCATGTTAGTTGACTTCATCGCAGTAGAAAAATTCATTGAAGAAATCCTAATAGACCTCATGGATGAGAAGGTGATGTCCGTAGGCGTACAAGCCTCTTCGACGAGAGGAGTGTAAGCATCCCCGTCGACTACTCGTGGATCTGGACCATCCCGAGATGTGACAGAGAAACGAACGAAGCATCGTGATGACTTGGCAAATGTGAAGCTCATCCCATATATCATGCCCGGCTACATCCTACCTCTGGCTAGCGCGGTGAGCCTTGATAGTGTCTCGAGGGACTTCAACTACACCTTGATTACTGCATACCTCCCAAAGGGGATACGCGCAGTAGGACCATAGTTAGGACAAATCATGACATTGAAGATCAGTGACTTCAACTTGGGAGACTACAAGAACTATGGCATGCTCTCCCCACACAAGTATTTGACCAAGACAAAGGGGAAGAAGTCGAAGATTATCCCCCAGCTGTGGACTATGGACATCGCAAGGTCCACTATCCTGAACGTGATGAAGATACCACACTTTGGAAGGCATCAGGAGGTTAACGCATGCGTTAAACTCCTGTTGTCTTGCTTCCATGGAGGTTATTTGTGGCTGGATAGACGCATCACCATAGATCTGATGCTAATCCATCGGATCACTGGATTAAGCATGCAAGGACCAGACCCACAAGAATTTTTATCCAGGGAAGGCTGCAGATTGCGCCCTGACACAGAAAATTAAAGATACCTATGGAATGTGGGAAAGGGGAAGCGAGGCTACAAGGTAGCCTCCATTCAGAATGGCACAGTGTGCCTAGCTTTCCAATTGATTGCTGGTAAGCTAGTAAGTAAGAACAGACCCATGCAGGCACGAGCTTCGTTGTTGACCTCACAGGAAAATGCATTAAAGGATTACAGATGAACTGGGTGAGTTACCTCATCAACCAGTTAGAGAAAGACTGTCGCGAAGCTCAGGATTAGGGCTATGAGTTTCATTTTAGTTGGCTACTGATTCTCATCACCTTCATTTCTTGGGAGATGCCGGAAGGAGTGACCTTCCCTGAGATTGGGCCATCTGAACCCCTAGCTGCGAAGTTCACCATGATTTGGTATTCGAGAGACACAGCGAAACAATGGCAGTCAAACGCGATGTTCCACACCTACTACCTGCAGTTGAAGAGGTATATTGAGTCTTTCCCTCGTATGACGCCGAACACCCTGCACAGGTTCAAACCATTTGTGAAGTTTCGCATAGATAGAGATTTTATTTATTTCACTACGTGCGGAGATGAACATAAAGAAGAGCTCCAATCTTATTATAAGCTCACCGAGAAGGACATGGAAGAAATAACTAAGGAATGGCCTGCAGAGCTCCTTATACCAATCGACCAGGAAGAACTATCCGACCACGACCTCATCGGAAGTCCTGTGGTTACTCGTGAAGAGTATGATGCACCTAGCAATAGCAAAAGGAATAAAAAGGAAGAGGCACAGGAGTTGAACATCACCTCAGAAGAGACTGTGTTAGACTCACCTAGAGGGGGAGGTGATGACAAAGTAGACAAAGAAGAGTACAAAGAAGAAGAAGACAGGCATAAACAAGGTGAAACAACACCGCCTAGGGATCATCTTGATGAAGCTGAGACCTCCAAGAAAAGAAAGGTTTCCCCCACAAAACCTACATCGCGGAAGAATTCCAAAGCTAGTAAACCACAGATGCATATGGTGCTCACGATAGATGACATAGATCTCATCATCACCGCTATCTCAGATACGATAGAAGATATATTATAACGCAGTGAAGCCAAACAAGAGACCATGTATGATAGAATTGCAATAGAGTTGAAAGAGGTACAACAAGCCCTCTACTCCAGCCGCATAGTGTCTACTACACCCCCGTCATCAGAAGGAATGGAGTTTGGATATGAGCTTGCCCAGCTACGTCGAATAACAGATGCGACTGAAGCTCACCTTTGTCGTGTTCAGGAAGAAAAAGAACAGGCCACAGAGGCCTTAGAGAAAGCAAAAGAGGAATCCATAGAGCAATGACGAGTTGCGCAACAGGAAAAAGACGACATCCAAGCTAAGTTTGTAGAGGATATAGCATAGATCTAGAAGGAGAGGGAACAACTGCTCGCAGAGCAGATTGGAGTTAAAGAAACAGTCAATAGAGAAATTCGCTTTGTGACGGGATTAGAACAGATGGAAGAAGACTCAATGGAAAGAAAAGTAGGGAAGCTTTCTAAATCCATGCATCAGCTCCAACAGAGGGTAGCAGAATTGGAGTTACAAGCAGTGCCAAACACTCCACAGGAAGTGCAAGACCAGAGAGAAGAAACTGTCGAGAGTGCAGTCCAGAGAATCAAGGCATTGGCCTTAGAATGTAAACAACTCAATAATCGAAGTGCACAGACTTACGAGTGCCTTGCAGAGGACCCTGAACTAAGGACACTGGAGTCACAACTTCAAGAGGCCAAGCAACAAGAAACAACGGTCCAAGTGTAGTTGAAGCCACTATCAACGATCAAGAGGATGAAACGATCCCAGGAACAACGCACAGGTCAACAACAAGTCCATACCATACATAGTAAGGTCATGGAAGTGACTTAGCGACTCCAGCCAGTGCAGGATGCAACTTTTATACTTTTTGAGGAGATTGAAGGACGAGGTGCAGAACTAGAACAAGTGGTCACCACAATGGAACAACTCTTAGAAGGACCTGTGACGGAGAAGGTTATTCAAGAGTTCACCGAGCAGGAGGCTCTCATGAAGCAACAGGTCGAGGCAGCTCTAGCCAAGCTCAAGGCATTTGAGGCAGAGATACCCAGATCAGAGTGACTCAGGACGAGTCACAGGTGAGTGTTGGGGGCTTGTTAGCCCTTGACCAAGTTTTGGGGAACCTTGGTCACGTTTGACTAGTTTTGGAACTTCGATAGGCTGGTCAAAGGTGGAGCATAAGGCGAAGCGGAGATCTTGACCCCTTTTTAGGGAATTTTTGGGTTTGGGGTTTATGTAACGGGTATGGGATGTTGGCCCATGGGTTTACCCATGCCTTGGCCCCTTTTGTAATGTATAAATAGAAAGCTAGGCATTGTAATTAAGAGAGACGTGGTGCTAAGTTCTATATTGTGCTGAGTGCAAGTGATGTAAGTAGTTGGATCTATGTTATTGAGTTAGCTTTGTGAATATTGTGTGCATGAAAACTTGCAGAGCTAATTGCAAGTGACTGTAAAGAGGCTTGGTGTTGTAACCTAGCTTGGGGAAGGAGGGTCTGGTGAGGTGCGTGCAGATCTCTTGTCCTATGCAGAGTGGGTTCTTGTGGCTCTGTGCTTGTAGAATATTGACAGAAGACAATAAATAAGAGAAGAGTTGGTGGACGTAGCCCCACATTGGGGTGAACCACGTATATCCCGTGTTGTGGTTTCTTTGTGCATTATAGTTGTTATGTTATTGATGTGATTTATGCTTAGTGCAGTGATATATGTTAGATGCACCTAATATAATAGTAGCTTATTTCTTAGTAATGGGAATGAATGCTAGATTTGATCTATTTCTATATGCTAAGTGCTTGGATGTATTAGATCTTTTGAATACTCTGTTGTTATGTAATTAGGGTTTTCCCCTGCGAAGTGAATATTAATGAATGTTAATTGCTAAGTGCTCTGTTAAGTGTTGTAATCACATATCTTTGTCCCAGCTAGGTTGTAGACACTTGAGTCCTGCAACCACCCCTGCCTCTACCTTGGGTGAGACTTCATCTGCTTCGCAGGTGTTGCCGAAAGGGCCGGTAGTTAGGATTTTGTTGGTGCATTGTTGAAGCATTGAAATCCAGGTTTTCCCCTTCCCCAACAAGTATTGACTACTTTGTTATAAGAGTGTTGAATATTGATCATATTTTCATCCCATTTCTTTGGATTCTTTTGACTGTAACCCTCAAAAGTTGAAACAATGTCACGTTGACTACTTTTTTCTGCCCATATATCTATGGATGGAATGTTGCAGATATATTCAAATTAGTGTCCATATTTTCTCAAAGTGTATCCCAAAAGACACCGTGAAATCTAGTATCCCTATTTGAGATGATGCTCCTTGATATCCCAAAGTGCACCCAAATATGTTCAAAGAACATGTTTATTGCTTCTTGTCCTTTGATGTTCTTTTTACAAGGCATAAGAGTGCACATCTTGTTGAACCTGTCAACTACCACAAATAGATAGATATGTCCCTTAATGGTTGTTGGAAAACCACCTACAAAATCGATGGAAATGCTTTCCCAGGGTCGAGTGGGTATATGTAAGGGACGATACAAACCTTTATTTCTATTACTAGGCTTGTTGGCACAACAAAGAATGCATCCTATAATTTGAAAGGCTTGCATCTGTCTCCAATTCGAAAGGCTTATGAAAGTTAGGTAATGCAATAACTAGTACTTGATTGATCTTTCATTTCATCTCATCAAAATATTTCTGTTGATTCCTTCCCCACTAGAAACTCTTACCATTGGTTTTTATGGCATGGTGTGGTGTAGCTACCACTAAAAATGATGCTATGAACTTCCATAGGTATTGCATTGCCCCAACAAATCTCCTAAATTAAGTGACATTAGTAGGAACTGACCACTTGAGGATGGCCTCCATCTTCATGGGATCTATCTTGAGTTCCTCTCCACCAATCACATACCCCAAATACACTAATGACTGCTAGGAAAACTCACATTTATTAAGGTTAATCAACATTTGGTGCTTTTTCAATGTCTCTAACACCTGCATGAGATGTGAAATGTGCCCTTCCCAGGTAGAGCTATAAACCAATATGTCATCCAAATACACTATTACAAAGGAATCTAAGTAGGGATGCAATACATCATTTATCGGTCACATAAATGTAGTTGATGCATTACATAAACCAAAAGGCATGACCAACCATTCATACAAACCTTGTCTTATCTTGAAGATAATCTTCCAAGTGTATTCTTCTTTAACACATACATGGTGATATTCCAATTTGATATCCAGCTTGGTGAAGTACTTGGCATGCTACAACTAATCTAACAAATCATCAATCTTAGGAAGAGCGTATCAATCCTTGAGTGTGATATTGTAGTTCAAAGTAGTGTAGTCGATACACATTCACCAAGTCACATCCTTCTTAGGTACTATGATGATAGGTGACCCACAAGGTGAGGGGCTTCGTTGAATTACTCCTTGCTCCAATAGCTACTATAATTATTTCTTCACTTCATTTGCTTCTAAAATAGAATGTCTATACAAATCATTTGGTAATGGGGAGTCAGGAAACAATTGCATCTCGTGCTCCACTTCCCTCTTAGGTGGCAACCCTTGTATCCTAGAATACTCCTCTATATGCTTGCAAAATATTCTCCAACCATTGTTTTTTCTCTTTGATACATCCCTAAAGGGATGCCTTTACTCTTACCAATTCATCATTGACTGGTTCTCTCTTAAGAAAACAAATACATACTTATTACTATAACTTATCAACTTTTTGGGTTGGTTGGAACTTACCAAAGAGATCTTGGATTTACCTTTGTGTGCGTTGATGATGTAAGACTTCCCAAACTTGATCAAGTGGTACATGGTTTCTCTCCGCATGAATATCACATCCCTCATATACATGCAGGGGCTTCCAAACACTACACCACACATGTCAAGGGGTACTACATCTAACTCCACTTCACCAATAAAATCTAAACTTATAGAAAATTTGATCTTACACTGTTGCATGACCTTGATCTCTACATACTTGTTTACCCATCCCAATGGATACAGGCTAGGATGATCATGAAATTCCAACCTAGGCTTGTTGATTAGATTGGATTTTACGAGGTTGGACTTTGAACAAGAATCAAATAAAGCATCCACATTGATCTTTTTGACCTGGATCTTAATGTGGAAGAGTGTATTCATCTCCTTCTCTTTCTTGTGATGAAGGCTACTCAAATTTACCTCCTTCTACATTGAGTTGTAGACAATGTTCTCATCCATATCCATGTACAATGCCCTCTACTAGATTGTTTGAATCCATGGCTAGCAATTTCTTCTTCTCGACATCCTTCTTATGATTATTTGGATTGATATCTAGAGGTAGCTTCTAACACTTATCTTGAATGTGACCATCAATATCAAAATGGTTGTATTGGTTGCTTGGATCCTTGCACTGATGTGAAATGGTCATCATATCCTTTCCTTTTTCTTTCCATTTCTTCTCTCCCTCCTTGGAATAATCTTGATGGTATTTCTATTTAGAACCACTTGGCTATCCTTTCTTATGGTCTATGTTCTCTATATATTATTCTTGCACACGAGCCTCATCAATGTTCCTTGGTTTGAAGGGCATCACTTGTTTTCACAAATCACCGTGTAGACCCCCTAGATACATTAGGAGTACGTCTGGGTTCCTGAGATAGATAAATGGCATGATTTCCATCTTCCTGAATTTGGTGTACTCTTACACACTTTTTTCTTACTTCTAATTGAAGTGATACCAATGGATCCACTAGTCCTCTACATACCCAATATGGTAGAAATGGGACTTGATGGGGTTTTTTTAAATCTCCCTCTTAGTTACTAGTGGATCACCCTCCAACCTAAGTGTCTCCATGTGGATTTCCCACCAATTTAGTGCATGGCCCTCTTGTTTCATTTGGACAAATGGAAATTTCTTCTCTTCATATATATTATGGACATTTAAATACACTTCAAATTGTTGCAACTAATGAATCAACTTAACAACATCAATCTCACCTTGGTATGACTTGATGTCCACTTTTTCTTCCATTTTAAACATAGGTTTCTCTTTCTTGGGCTCTTTTTTCGACTCCTTTTCTGGGTCTTCACAATCTCTCATTTTCTCATCTGATTCAACTTCTAAGTTAGAGGCACCAACCTCCCCTAAAGGTCTGAACTTGTTTGCTAGATATGGCATGAGGAGAGCCATGTTGCAAGAGATATCAACAACTTTTTTCTCTAGTCTTACAAATATCTCTTCTATTTCATCTCGAGGGTTGTTGTGATACATAATCATATGTGGTGAAAACTTCTCTAATACCAATATGATTTGTAAATTGTCGTGGATATGTTGTTGGAACAGTTCATCACAATAGATTTTGTAACAAAAATGAAAGAACAAGAAAATGGACACACGATCCACACAAATGAACACAATATGTATAATGGGAAACCATATATGGGATCAAACCTAGCTAGAAGGTGAGGCCTATGTTGTGCTCTCTTTTCTTCAGTCCTGAAAATGAAAATACAAAGAAAGGGACACTCACTATGGAGTTTAATATGATATTGTGGCATGAACGACTACTACACAAAATTCTTCCTCCTTTGTTATCCTGTGAAATCCCACTTCTAGGTGCTTTTCTCACTATGGAACAAGTACAATGCTAAAATAATGGGACCCCCTCTCTTCCTAGTCGCCCAATGTTTAGCACATCCTGATAGCCATTTAGGGTTAGGGTTTTTTCATTCCTCAACCCTCAATTCATGTTAGGTTTTGGGCCTTTTAGAATATTCTTGAAAGTCCACACATGGCTAGCCCCACGTGTGTGAGTAATGGGGGCTAGCGTGGCATCCACTTGGTACTGTAGTGGTCAAGAAGGTAGGCTAACTTGTAGGAGGCATAAATTCCACATACGAGCTCCGATTGAGGTGATTTTCACACCATTGGAAAGGTCTTGGTGTGTAGAAAAATGACGAGGGGATAAGATCTTCCCACAAAATTTTGACCCCAAAAAGTGTTGTTTGATGCCTCGAAATGGCTTTAGAATGTTCCAAACCCCAAATATCCAAATTGAGACCTCCCACTAAAATGGGCCTTGCAAGCCAATTCCTTTAATTTTTCCTACCAAAAAGTACCAAGATGGATGACAACTTAGATAATGATTTATTTCAGATAAGAGGGAGCCAATTGAGTGTAGGTTGAGTGGCCAGAAAACTATCAAAAGATAAAGTAAATGACTCTAAAGAAAATGGGAAGACAATTCTCCCACCAAACACAACATGACAACGATCCAAACAAAATAAAGCTATCACATAAATATGGTATACCACTTGATCAATCTAGGAATTTGACCCTAACTAATCATATAGTGCATTAGAGGGAAACTAATGCACTACAAAGGTATAGTGTGCTAGTTTCATGACCACAAGTAACATGAACCTAACTTCATCTACATGGAATGAATATATATGCAATTGGCCCATAACAACATAGAAGGAAATGGGCTCAGTGATATATGCATTGAAATATCACTATCCATATACCAAATAACTCTCTCCTACCTGTTAATGTTTATGCCATTATTATAGTTCTTTGCATTTCATTAGATAAGAGCATAATAAGAACAAGATCACTGAGAAATACACATTCACAAGAGACACAACATTTATCCTGGGAAACCCACTAGGGGAAGAAAACCCAACAAAACTTCCTTATCATAAATAGCTTATACAATGTTCAAGAGATAAATCAAACTAATACAGAAAGTCCTCCCCAAGAGATGTGCCACTCTTCTCCTCCTCTCTTTGGTAATTGCAGCTTGCCTCATAAGAGAAATGAGCAAGTGAGTTGTGTTTGAAGTGAGGTGCTAGCCTCTTATTTATATCAGACTGGAACGTGTGAAAGGTCACAACTGGCAGGGCCGACCTCTCACTCTGGGTGGGTAAACCCACCTTTAATTAATTCTGGGTCTTCCATAATAACTGTTGGGGCTGACTTCTTATTCTGCCCTTTGTAATTGTCCGATGACCAATTCGCAAAAGGGGATTTGGTCCTTATACAATTACTGACATGATTAATCCACAATGGGGATTAATCCAATAACAATAATAATAATAATGACATGATTAATCCGCAATGGGGATTTAATCCAATAATAATAAGAATGCTCTTCGTAGTTACATTATTTCAACACTCGCCCTTAACAAGAAGGGTATTCTTCATCAGCGTCATGCAAGAGAGGTTTGCATCATCAGTGGCATCTAGAGGACAGTATCGTCAATATCATCTTGAAACATTGTCTAGCACATTTACGAGTCATCGGAAGTTTTCTTCATCAACAACATCATCATTCTTGAAAGAATGCTATCATCATATGCATCAAATATGTATCAGTAAAAATGATACCTCATCACAGCACTAGGTTGACACATCATAGTATTACACTAGCTCAATGTCACAGTGGTTAAGCTAGTAGCTCAGTGTCAGTGACATCTTGCTTTACGTATAACAACTAGGTCAGAAGCAAGTAATATCATCATCTCGCTTTACGTCTAAAACTAGGTCAGAAGCGAGGAATCACAGTGTCATGCTTTACGTCTAACAACTAGGTCAGAAGCATGACTCATCTTGCTTTATGTCTAACAATGTGGTCAGAAGCAAGGAACACATCAACATATCGCTTTACATCTAATAACGAGGTCAGAAGCGAGGAATCATCTTGCTTTACATCTAATAATGAGGTCAGAAGTGAGGAATCATCTTGCTTTACATCTAACAACTAAGTCAGAAGCAAGGAATTAGTGGCGTTATGCTTTACGTCTAACAACTAGGTCAGAAGCATAACTCATCTTGCTTTACATCTAACAACAAGGTCAGAAGCAAGGATCACACAGCATCATGCTTTGCATCTAACAGCGAGGTCAGAAGCATGACTCATCTTGCTTTACGTCTAACAGTGAGGTCAGAAGAAAGGATCACACAGCGTCATGCTTTACGTCTAACAACGAGGTCAGAAGCAAGGATCACACGACGTCATGCTTTACGTCTAACAATGAGGTCAGAATCATGACTCATCTTTCTTTACGTCTAACAGCGAGGTCAGAAGTAAGGAATACATCTACTCCCCCTTTTAGGGAGGGTCCTTTCGGACAATACCAAGCTTATCTCGAAAGTGTTCAAACTTTACACGAGATAGAGGCTTAGTCAACACATAAGCAACATGTTCATCCGTGCTAATGTATTGGAGCTTCAAGGCTCCTATCTGTACCATGTCGTGGATGAAATGATAGAGGATCTCTATGTGCTTCAACCTGTCGTGGAACACAAGATTCTCTGTCATTTTAATGCAACTTTGATTGTCACATAGAATCGCGGTTGCTCTCATCTCCAAATCAAATAGGTCTGTCAGCAACTTTCGAAGCCATATAGCTTCGTAGCTAGAAGAACATGCGGCAATGTACTCTGCTTCCGCTGTGTTGAGAGAAATACTAGATTGCTTCCTACTCTACCATGAGATTATAGCTGATCCCAAACTGAAACAACATCCGGAAGTGCTTTTTCTGTCAGCAACGTTTCCTGCCCAATCTGCATCAGTATATACACTCAATGTGAAGTCATGATCTCCATCATAGATGAGACCATAATCCATTGTACCTTTAAGGTACCTCATCACATGTTTTGTAGCCACTAGATGAACACATCTGGGCTCTACCAGTAACTGATTCAATGTGTTCACTACAAAACAGATGCCTGGTTTGGTGTTCGTCAGGTACATCAACGATCCAATAATTTGTCTGTAGAGAGTGGCATCTATCAAATCTGACGAAGTATCGACCAACAGCTTCATCTTTGCTTCCATGGGAGTATCCATGGACTTGCATTCTAGCATGTCAAATCTCTTTAAGATTTCGGCTATGTACTTCCCTTGGTTAAGGAAGATTCTCTCTGGACTCTGCCATACCTCAAGGCCTAAGAAGTAATGCATTAGACCAAGGTCTTTCATTTCAAATTCTGCGACAAGTCTTTGTTTACATTCAGCGATGAGCTTTTCTTCTCCAGTTAATAATAAGTCATCCACATACAGTAATAGTATTATTGGTTCATTATCCATAATCTTGAAGTAGAGATTTGAGTCTGCTTTACTCTTGGTAAAGCCTAATCTCGTCAAGAAACTGTCTATACGGCCATACCAATCTCTGGGAGCTTGCTTCAATCCGTACAAGGCTTTCTTCAATCGACAGACATGAGACTTCCTATCTTCAACCTCAAATCCTTGGGGTTTCTCTATATAGACTTCCTCTTCGATAACACTATTCAGAAAAGTTGTCTTCACATCCATCTGGTGCAGCTTCCATTTCATCTTGGCAGCAAGAGCTATAGTGGTTCTGATCGAAGTGTATCTGGCCACAGGAGCGAATGTCTCTTCATAGTCGATTCCTTCCTTATGGGAAAATCCACGAGCGACAAATCTTGCTTTATATTTCTCAATACTTCCATCAGCAGCATGTTTTTTTTTAAAGAGCCATTTTGATGATACCACATCCTTACTTTTTGGTCTGGGAACTATTTCCCATACATCATTCTTTATTATGGATTGGTATTCCTCAGTCATGGCATCTTCCCATTCCTTCTTCTGAATGGATTCTTCAGAGAAGGTAGGCTCTTCATCTGGGAGATCACATATCAAATTCGTGTAACTGGAGAATGGCTTTGGTATTTTTACCTATCTAGTGGTTCCTTCTGGAACACCATACTTCTCTCCATCTTGAATAAGCTCTCTTGCCCAAGCAAACTTTCTTTTATGGGAGAAGGTCATTTGAGGAGGTTCTTGAACTTCTGTTATATCATTATCTTCAGGAGTCTCCTCATCAGGGGAAGCTATGACTTCCCTTACAGGTTCTGCAACTCTGGGAACTTCCCTCATGGATTCTGTCGTCCTGGGATTTATAGGTTCCTCTTCATATACCTCTTCAAGCTAGCATCTTCTCGATTTCTTAAGTGCAGCTTCTTCATCAAAGGTCATGTCCCTGCTGATCTCAATATGGTGGTGACCAGGTATGTAGATTCTGAAGGCTTTGGATACCTCACAGTGTCCCACAAATATTCCCTTCTTTCTAGAGGGCTCCAACTTGTTTCTTTTCTCTTTTGGTATATGGATAAACAATGGACAACCAAATATTTTGAGATGGCTTACCTCTAGCTTCTTTCCGGTGAACATTTCTTCTGGGGTCTTGAACCCAAGTGCACTATGGGATAGTCTATTCTACACATAAACTGCTGCCATAGATGCTTCTACCCATAAGCACATAGGAAGATCTTGATCTTCACAACTTCCAGCATGGTTTTGTTCTTCCATTCAGCTACACCGTTTTGTTGGAGATCTTGATCCCAATATCTTTGCGGATATTCACGAATTCTTTTGAGGTAAATTTTCCTCCATTATCTGACCTGAGTATCTTAATCTTCCTTACATAAGGGTTCTCTTATCAAGGCTTTGAATTCCTTGATCTTGATGAATACTTCAAATATATCCAGGTCTTTTACGAGAATAATCATTAATGAATGATACATAGTATACATACCCATTATTGGAGGATGATGGCATTGGGCCACATACATCTGAATGAATGAGTTCTAGGACTCTTTCTGCCTTGTTGTCCCTCTTCGGAAATGGGTTCTTGACGTTCTTCCCTTGTGCACATCCATCGCATATTCCTTCATGGTCACCTTTGAGTTATAGTAAACATGTGACAGCTTTGCATATGTATGGTAGTGCCTTGTACTTGATGTGAGCTAATCTTCTAGAGTTCACATGGATTCTTCAATAGCGTGGGTCATGGTGGCTTCTGAGTGACCCACCTTCTTATTTTCCACTGATGATTGCTTCATTTATGATTTCTTCTTTAGCACGTTGCCTTCTGCAACCTTCGCTATAGCTTCCTCATGTGACCTAGAGCAAGGTCAACAAAACAACAAGCAAGAATAATATCCTTCTT
>ML778387.1:434760-460250 GCA_009831015.1 Picea engelmannii | reverse complement strand
CTTCCTTCAGGTTGGCTCTGATACCATGTTAATTTTTATGCCATTATTATAGTTCTTTGCATTTCATTAGATAAGAGCATAATAAGAACAAGATCACTGAGAAATACACATTCACAAGAGACACAACATTTATCCTGGGAAACGCTCCAGGGCAAGAAAACCCAGCAAAAATTCCTTATCATAAATAGCTTATACAATGTTCAAGAGATAACTCAAACCATTACAGAAAGTCCTCCCCAAGAGATGCGCCACTCTTCTCCTCCTCTCTCTGGTAATTGCAGCTTTCCTCATAAGAGAAATGAGCAAGTGAGTTGTGTTTGAAGTGAGGCGCTAGCCTCTTATTTATATCAGACTGGCACGTGTGAAATGTCACAACTGGCATGGCCGACCTCTCACTCTGGGTGGGTAAACCCACCTTTAATTAATTCTGGGTCTTCCATAATAACTGTTGGGGCCGACTTCTTATTCTGCCCTTTGTAATTTTCCGATGACCAATCCGCAAAAGGGGATTTGGTCCTTATACAATTACCGACATGATTAATCCACAATGGGGATTAATCCAATAGCAATAATAATAATAATGACATGATTAATCCGCAATGGGGATTTAATCCAATAGTAATAAGAATGCTCTTCGTAGTTACATTATTTCAACACTACCATGCCAAACAACATATCAAGTAAATGGGAAAATCCTCCCCCCTCCTAAAAAACCTGGTGATGAAATAAATATCCTCCTTTATGGGTTGGTATGAGGGATTAGGGTTGACCATTAATGCTTTCCTAGCATGATCCTAGTGACAAATAAACTATGTCAACAAGTGCATGTTCCCCTTGAGAAATGTAGGTTCCTCATAAAAATTGAGGAAGTCAACATTCCTCAAAAGGAGGCGAGTCTGCATTGTAATAGGATGAGGGTACATATCCCCTGTAATGTCCCCAACCTCTTGATGAAGAGGTATGGAAAGACTTAGTGGTATAGTCATCCCCACTAGACCATAGTCTCATGTAGCATGGGGAAAGGTCAGCTAACTCAATGTTATATTTTGAAGTTGACTTGGAAAAAGGTAAAAAGGGTAAAAAGTAACTTAATGAAGGAATAGAGTGCTTGAGGTTGAGTTAGAAGTTGAACCTAGGGGTTAACTTAACTCAACAGAGAAACAAAAAAGAGGTATAAATGGAAGCCTAGGGCACACCTCTCACTTCATCTTGGATATTATTGCATTTGGCTATTGGGCTCTTGAGCATAAAGTTTTGAGGGTTTTGAGAATACAAACCCTAGAGAACAACTTAGTGGTGACAGATTCCACTCACCTTGTTCAAAGCTTGGTCTCGGGGATGAAAAAATCCACCCACACCATTCTATAGTCTTCACAAGTACCATCATCGATCCAGGAGGGTAGCAGGACGTACCCTTGAGGGTTTTCCAGCAGGGGCACATCATTTCCTGGAGAGGAGTTCAATCTAGCTTTGTGACAGGGTCTATTGAAATTCCAACACTTGGGTATTATTTGCAGGGACTTGATCACCAGATTTGGAGCATTTTGGGAGGGTTACTCTTACTAGATTATTATCTGGAGATTTGGGACTTTGTTTAGGGAAGGAGGGCGCAACTGTGATTCATATCTGCTCAGTTTGGAGGGGTTACACCTCAAATATGGTCCTGAGACTTCTCCTAGTGGCTTGTGGTGGCCCGATCTACCTTTCTAGAGAGTTTCAATGTATTTGGAGGCTTCCTCCATCAGGGCCGAAATATTGAGCTTGACAGTCTTCAGGAGGGCACAACCTTGATTAGGGTTTCAGCAGTTTGGAGGGGTAAATCTTGGCATCTAGACTTGATACTTAAGGGAAGGATTCTACTCGTCCTGGTCTATATTTCTGGGAAGTTTGGTATTGTTTGGAGATCCTCTTTAGTTGGGCCGAAACATTGGTCTTCTCAGCGCTAAAACAAGACGTGCTATCAGCCAGGGGGGTTTTGGCTTGACCTAGTTCTTCTTGTATTGTTCTTTAGTGTATATCCAACCTTTGGGAGGCTTGCATCTCTTATCCGGAGCATTTTGTAGCATCTTATCTATTATCTATTGGATCCATCTGATGTTATTCCAGATCTGTATCCACTTTGTATCAGGTTCTTGCTTCCCATAATAATAAAGGTCAGATCTATGCTATTTGGTTCTATATCTTGTGTACTGGTTAGATCTTGTAATTGTATTGAGTATATCTTCAGATATGTGATTAATAACTAAATATAACCCTAAGGCCGAAACTTTAGAGGCCAACCTACAAACACAAACAATCAAACAATTAATTCAGTGGTCGGTTAGTGTTCCAAGCAAAATCATTGGCTTGGGAACATTACAGTGGTATCATATCTCTGATCCTCCCATCCTATGAGGATCAGTGCATGCAGAAATTCAGTGGCATTTATATGGGCAGAAGGAGGAAACAAACAGGTGAGACAGAAGTCGATATGGAGGGTTTAGGTGAGGACAATGAGCCATAGGGCTTGGCAATCTTAACACAGGAACTCCGTAAATCCATAAACCAGACAGAGAGTACGTTGGTCAACCACTTATAGGAAAACCAGGAGGCAAACCGTAGGGGACATGCTAAAATATCAGAGACCTTAAGGAAGGTAGATGAAAACCAAACAAGGATAGTAGAACTATTGATGACAATGAATCACAAGGGGAAAGGTCCAAAATCTTATGCCAATAAGGAAACTAGTGGATCTCATGGAGGAAACAGGTATCAGCAAGAACATATTCCCTACATCATTCTGAGGGAATTCATGGAGGGGGAGCACCAGAGGGATAGAGAGGTAGAAGGACTACTCCTAAGCCGTACTTACCCTCATTCATAGATGAACCCACACAACCCAACCACCTAGATTTGTTTGATGATATGTTTGATCAATACTCCAGGGAGTACAACTCATTGAGCTTACCGGTGCAGAGGCAGATCACCCTAGATCAATTCTGTGGATTAAAATTAAGAAAAAAGGCCAGACCGTACCAGAGGAGTAACTATGAGTTTGATTGCGGGGCTGGGAAGATGGATATTCCCTACTTTGATGGTTCGACCAAGATGACTGCACATGCATGGGTACAAAAACTAGACACTTACCTGCAACTTAACCCTATGAGGGAGATGGAGGCCATCAATTTTTCCACCATGTACTTGGATGGAAAATCTCATGATTGGTGGTATCATGGATTGACCACACTTGGCCACAATAATATAGTGGCATACACAGAGTTTACTCAGAGACTCATTGACAGGTTTGACAAGGGGGATCCATAGCTACATTTCAGGGAATTCACACAGCTTAGACAAACATGGGCACTAGAGGTGTATATTGTGGAGTTCCAGAGGCTAGCAGTCATGGTGCAGGACGTGCCACAGTCCAGACTCATGATGATCTTCACTGAGGGTTTGATGGAACCCTTGAAGGGTTGGGTTAAGGATTTTAAGCCTACCAACCTGCAGGATGCTATCTGGAGGACGAGATATCTAGGCCTAGATGCAAAACCGAAATTTGTGCCTAGACCACCTCTAAATAATAGAGGTAGAGACCAAAGACCTCCAATGAACCCAGGAAGAAGAGACCCAAGGGGGTTGGACAGAGAAAGAGGTAGGATGGATGAGAATACTAGAAGGGAACTGAGAAGGAAACAACTATGCTACACATGCAAAGAGCCATGGAACCCATCCCACAAGTGTATGGGCTGTGGCCAAGTTCATTACATTGAGGTGACTTCAGATAATGAAGAGGATGAGGATTTCAGCCACATCCAGAACATGGAGGCAAACACCATCGAAACTGCAAAGGAGGAGGCTACAGGTCATGACAGTGAAACATAAGAGAGAGATACATTAGCATCCATCAGTGGAGTACCCAAGTACAACACCTTCAGGATGAGAGGAGTATTGCAGGGGTAAAAGGTGTCAGTTCTCATTGATGGGGGTGCTTCTCACAACTTCATTGACTCAACATTGCTACAGAGAAGGCATATACCCATAGTTGAGTTTGAAGGATTCAAGGTAGAGGTAGTAGGAGGAAGAACCATGCCTTGTAACAGGTACATTCCAGAGATGAAGCTTACATTGGGTAGGCATGATCTAGTACAAGATGTTTATGTGATGGACCTCCCTAGCACAAATATAATCCTTGGAGTACAATGGTTCAGTACCTTGGGGCCTATCACCACCAACTATAAAACCATGGAGATGTCTTTCATAGAGGAAAGTGGAAGGAAGGTAGTCCTCAGAGGCATGACATGCAACACCGTCAGGGTAGTTACAGCTAAGTGAATGGAGGGCATTTTCAGGAGAGAAGAGATTGTATATGTTGTTGAGTGCAAGATTTTGACATGTGTGGACAAAAGGGGGAAGATTCACTATGCACCAGAGATTCAGAGGATCATTGACAAACACACTAAGGTGTTTGGACCCATTCCACCAGGTGTGCCACCAGATAGGGGATTTGAGCATATCACTGAGTTGGAAGAAGGGGCAAAGCCAGTCATCACCACGCCTTATAGACACCTAAAGAATTACAAGGACTAAATAGAGAAGGCCATCAAAGAGCTCTTATATATGGGTCACATTAGACCAAGTTCCAGCCCTTTCACCTCTTCAATGGTATTGGTCAAGAAGAAGGATGGAACCATGCACATGTGCATTGACTTCGGGGCCTTAAACAAGAAGACTATCAAAAACATGTATCCCATTCCTAGAATTGATGAGCTATTGGATGAGATCCACGGGGTTGTTTACTTCATAAAGATTGATTTGTGCTCTGGTTACCATCAAATCAAAATGAGGGAGGAGGACATCCCTAAGACTTCTTTAAGGTGTCACTACGACCACTATGAATTCTTAGTGATGCCATTCAGATTAACCAATGCACCAGCCACATTTCAGTCATGTATGAACCATGTCTTCAACAAGCAATTGATAAAGCATCTTCTTGTGTTCTTTGATGACTTGTTAATCTACAACAAGACGTGGGAGGAACATCTTCATCATGTGGAACATATCTCAATTATCATGGAGGGCCAATCCTTGTATGCCAAGGAGTCCAAATGTGAATTTGGGATAACAGAGGTCCAAGAAATAGTTGAGTGGCCCACACCTAAAACTATCACAGAGTTGAGGGGATTTCTTGGCATTTGCACTTATTACAGGAAGTTCACCAAAGGGTTCTCATAACTTTGTGCACCTTTGACCGATTTGACCAAAAAGGGGGCTTTCAAAAGGAGTGAAGAAGAAAAATTTACATTTGATAAGATGAAAAAGGTAATGAGCACATGCCCAGTTTTAGCCTTACCATATTTCGACCAACCCTTCATATTGGAGTGTGATGCATCCGGAGAGGGCATTGGGGTCGTACTGATGTAGAACATGCATCCTCTTACCTATGAGAGCCAAAATTTGAGAGGCCCGGAGCTTCTTTACACTACCTACGATAAAGAAATGTTGGCCATCATGCATGCCTTGGCCAAATTCAGACAGTACTTGGTGGGAGCAATATTTTTGGTGAGATCAAATCACATCATCCTTAAATACTTTTTGGAATAGAAGGACTTGAATGAGAGACAACAAAAGTGGGTCAGCAGGATACAGGCCCATGCTTTTGACATTGAATTTTTCAAGGGGATGAATAACGTAGTTGCATATGCATTATCCCTGAGGCCATCAGTTTATTCCATGACAGATGTGTCAATTGATTGGAAGGAACACCTCTTGGTGGAATATTCCAAAAATTAGTTCACTTGTTAGTTGATGGATGGGAAAATATAGGATGACAACTTCAGAGTCAAATATGACATCATCTACTACAAGGGTTGAATCATCTTGCTCCCTGAATCAACCTCCAAGGCCAAGATACTACATGGATGTCACCAAAGGATTGACAAAACATACAGGCAGGTAAGGGAAAGGTTCTCATGGAAGGGCCTCAAAGAAGATGTGATGAGTCACATTAAGGAGTGTACTACTTGCTAGGAGAATAAGGATGAGCACACACATCCAGTGGGGCTTCTACAACCTCTACCCATCCCAGAGCACAAATGGGAGAGCATCTCCATGGACTTCATCACAAGGTTGCCAAGGGCACAGGGTAAGGATTGTATCTTCGTAGTGGTGGACAGGTTGACTAAATTTGCACACTTCTTCTCCATTGCTACAGACTTCAGTGCAACATAGGTGGCCGAATTATTCTTAAGAGAGATCTTCAGACTACATGGTCTACCCAAAACCATTGTTAGTGACAGGGATAGTTGATTTATGAGCACTTTTTGGCAAGATTTATTCAGGATGGTTGGTACGGACTTGACGCCTAGCACTAGTTATCACCCTCAGATCGATGGTCAGACTGAAATAGTCAAGAAATGGGTAGAAGGATACCTCTAGAATTATGTAGTAGTGCATCAGGAGGCATGGGTTAGGTGGCTACACTTGGGGGAATATTGTTACAACACTACCTATCACATGTCCATAGGCATGACTCCATTCATGGCGTTGTACAGTTATGACCCACTCTCTTTTGTAGAGATTTCTTTTGGTGATAGCAGAGCCCCAATGGTATGGGATTGGGTACAACAGAGTTAGGACATCCTCAGGGAGTTGAAGGATCATCTATAGAGGGCACAAAATCAGCAGAAGGTCCAAGCAGACAAACAACGGGTAGAGTGTACTTTTGAGGTTGGTGACTTGGCCTACCTAAGGCTCCAACCGTACAGACAGGCTTCTATCAAAAGGAGTGGAGCATAAAAGCTCCAACCCTGATTCTTTGGGCCCTACAGGATCAACAGAAAGGTAGGGGTCATGGATTATGAGTTGGAGCTCCCACATGGCAGCATGATACATAATGTTTTCCACGTGTCATGCCTAAAGAGGGCCATCGTCCAACACATCACCCCACTTGAGGTGCTTCCACCTCTAGATGAAGAGGGGTAATTGGTAATAGTTTTGGAGGAAATATTGGAGGTTCGGGAGAAGAAACTCCAGAGGAGAAGCATCAGAGAATACTTAATCAAATGGAAGGATTTTCCCATTGAGGATGCTACATGGGAGAATGAACAGGTGATACGAGAAACAGGTTTAGAATTGCTTGTGGACAAGCAATTTATAGTAGGGGAGACTATAATGTCCCTCGCCTCTTGATGAAGAGGTCTGGAAAGACTTAGTGGTCTAATCATCCCCACTAGACCATAGTCTCATGCAGGATGGGAAAAGGTCAGCTAACTCAATGTTATATTTTGAAGGTTACTTAGAAAAAGGTAAAAAGGGTAAAAAGTAACTCAATGAAGGAATAGAGCGCTTGAGGTTGAGTTAGGAGTTGAACCTAGGGGTTAAATTAATTCAACAGAGAAACAAAAAAGAGGTATAAAGGGAAGACTAGGGCACACCTCTCACTTCATCTTGGATATTATTGCATTTGGCTTTTGGGCTCTTGAGCACATAATTTTGGGGGTTTTGAGAATACAAACCCTATAGAACAACTCAGTGGTGAAAGATTCCACTCACCTTGTTCCAAGCTTGGTCTCTGGAATGAAATACTCCACTCACACCATTCTATAGTCTTCACAGGTACCATCATCGATCCAGGAGGGCAACAGGTCATACCGTTGAGGGTTTTCCAGCAGGGGCACATCATTTCTTGGAGAGGAGTTCGATCTAGCTTTGTAACAGGGTCTATTGACATTCCAACACCTGGGTATTATTTGCAGGGCCTTGATCATAAAATTTGGAGCATTTTGGGAGGGTTACTCTTGCTATATTATTATCTAGAGCTTTGGAACGTTTTTGAGGGAAGGAGAGTGCAACTGTGATTCAGATATGCTCAGTTTGGAGAGGTTACACCTCAGATCTGATCCTGAGACTTCTCCTAGTGGCTTGTGGTGGCCCGATCTACCTTTCTAGAGAGTTTCAGTGTATTTGGAGGCTTCCTCCATCAAGGCCGAAATGTTGAGCTTGACAGTCTTCAGGAGGGTGTAGCCTTGATTAGGGTTTCAGTAGTTTGGAGGGGTAAAACTTGGCATCTAGACTTGATACTTTGGGGAGGGATTCTACTGGTCTCGATCTATCTTTCTTGGAAGTTTGGTATTGTTTGGATATCCTCTTCAGTTGGGCCAAAACATTGGTCTTCTCAGCTCTACAACATGACATGCTATCAGTCAGGGGGGTTTGGGCTTGACCTTGGTTCTTCTTGTATTGTTCTTCAGTGTATATCCAACCTTTGGGAGACTTGCATATCTTATCCAGATCATTTTGTAGCAACTTATCTATTATCTATTGGAGCCATCTGATGTTATTCCATATTTGCATCCACTTTGTATCAAGTTCTTGCTTCTCATAATAATAAAGGTCAGATCTATACTATTTGGTTCTATATCTTGTATACTGGTTAGATCTTGTAATTGTATTGAGTATATCTTCATATCTGTGCTTAAAAAATGAATATAACCTTAAGGCTAAAACTTGAGAGGCCAACCTACAAACACAAATAATCAAACAATTAATTCAGTGGTCAGTTAGTGTTCCAAGTGAAAAAAATTGTCTTGGGAACATTACATCCCTATCCCTCTCTCAAGCCTCCCACTCACATATGAAGTTGTACAGATTGAATTGATGTTGTTTTTGTCTTTGATTCACATACAAATTTAATTAGGTGTGTGCACATGCACATGTTATAAATAATAGGTGTGCTCGTTTAACCATAAACAATATAGCGATATTATCACCCAACCATAGGTTGAAGCCACCCCTGAGCACCTTAACCTTGATAGAGAGAATAATTTTGGAAGAAAACCCTAGATCCAAAAGCCAATAAAGGTAGCGTACCACTCTCTAGAGCTAGCATACCAAGCAAAAAGTCCAAACCATAACCAAGAGAAAGTCCAATCCTAAAACCAAAAATACTAGTTGAAGTAGTTGCAGTTGTAGCTACTCTCCAAACTTGCACACTTACTAAATTTCTGCAGTTGCGAGTTGTGTGTGGCCAAATGAGCTCTGGCATTATGTATTTATAGTGCTCTTACTTAGCTATCTGGGTCGACTTCTCTTTCTAGAGGCTAAAAAATCAATATTAATTATTTTCTTTAGTCGATTGTCTTCTAGGGTTATGTCCAATGATTTAGGGTTTCTTCTTGCTTCCTAGAATATTCCATTCTTGTCAGGGTTACATGTGGAGGTTTAATACCTTCTGCAACTACCATAATATCAACACTCCCTCCTAGCTAGGGAGGTATTGAAAACAATGGTCTTGAGCACAAACACACAATTCAATTGGTAGCATTATCATAGCCACATAGACTATCTCATGATCAAATCATGAGCACCATCATCACTATCAATATCATCTAATATCATCAATTGCATCATCTCTCGAAGCCATACTCCATTTGAGTAATCAAGCATGATGTTGAATAAGTCACTCACTCCATAGAGTGATACAAGAACTATTCTTTTAATTCGAACATATGTCCTAGAAGAATAATTGTTCCAATAGATGTTGGAAGCCACGCCATGGGCTACAAGGACTATTCTTCTAATCTAGACATACGTCCTAGAAGAATAACTGTCCTAGACCATTTTCTGCCTGGAGAATATATGTCCACCAACACACTAACTATCCATCTAGCTGGTAATAATTTCCAACACTATTGATAGTCCTCATGGCAATTAGAACAATGCCATTCAATAAAACACAACTTTGTCTATCCATAGTAGTACACAACTACTATCGAGTGGTACACAACCACACCAAGTAGCACATGACTATTTAACTAGTGACACATAGTCACAATTAGTGGAACACATCCACCATAGTGGCATACAACTACTATCTAGAGACATATAGTCTCTACAATAATCATATCATCTGATATCAACCTGCATAACAATGTCATGATACAAACTGAGTCATCTAGGTCATTCTTCCACTCACATCTGTGAGATATGGAAGAGCATCTGCCCTCAGGAGGTAAAATATCAGCCATGGGCTATTTGGACTATTCTTCTCAAGCATATAAGAATAAATGTCCTTAATTTATGAGTCTGGACCATTCACCTAACTGGTCCATTCCTCCGACACTAATAATAGTGCAACTTGGAGAGAATGAGTCTGCCCTAGGGAATGCTTGTCCCTGATTGTTGAATTTGGACCATTCATCTAAATAGGCCATTCCTCCGACACTAATCATAGTGCAACCTGGATAGAATTAGTCTGCCCTAGGGAATGACTATCCAGACCATTTCCTAATGGAAATTACTGTCCTACACCAACCTCCAAAATGGACCATTCTTTGAAACTACTCACAACTGTGAACTTCAAAAGAATGACTTCCTGGTGAGGCAGACCATTCTACTTGACCACTACTCAAAGTGACTGCCAAGAAGAATGACTATTCTAGACCAATCCCCCACACTCGCCACAAGGGGAATCACTATATATGGCATAACAACAATCTATCAGACCATTTTCATTACGAAAATGATTGTTTGATTTGAACCATTTTCCGAACTAGAAAATGCCTATCCGTAAAAAATCTCAAACCACTTTCCGAACTGGAAAGGAATTGCTCATCCTGGACCATTTTTTAAACTAAAAAATGACTATTCATAAATCAATAACATATAAGTGCTCCCTCCCAACTTGGGGGTAATCTCTTCTTTTTTCAAGAAGGAATCCGTCTCCACGAGCCCCAACTTGTTTCTTGAGTACACAAACTTTTAATCTTGGGTAGAATATTTACCAAAATATATGTTATCTTCTCATCTATGGAGATATATTTGAGAACCACTTCTCTTTTCTGGACTTCATCACGAAGAATATAATGCTTGATCTCAATGTACTTCGGTCTGTCATGGAACACTGGTTTTATCTGAAGGCTTCATATAGCTTTGATCATTACAATATATCATGGTCAAATTCAACACTTTTGTGTCCTACTAGCTCATGACATTGTGGCAAGGCTCAAACTGAAACATATCCAAGTAGCACTTCTTCTATCATCATGATAGTTTACCATGGATTAGCAATCCATCATCCTAGACTTCTGAGTAACTATTCTGATACATTATCTTTGTCATATAAATTTTTCACCGCGCTTCTATTGTATATGAGATACTCCACATCAATTTGTTTGAATCCATACAAGGTCTTCTTATATCTACATACATGGGTCTCTTTCTGGTACAAGATTCTTTCTCACTTGCTTTATTGAGAAGAACAATATTTTACATGTAAATTCAAATCCATGGATACTACAAGAGGTATATCTGGTTTACTGGAACAAGCTGTTGTCATAGTCTTCTCCCTCCTTCTGGAAGAAACTCTGAATCTTGCAATGCTTCCATTCATAAGTATTTTTCACATTTTCTTACATACACTGTTATTTATCATAATTTTCATTTCTTCTGCTTGATTTCTTCTTAGTGGGTTCAAACCAAGCTGGTAGTCTTGTGATTCTCGGTATAATAACTGGTTGTTCTTGATTTTCTTTCTTTCTTGGAATCTTCATGTTCTTCCTCATGCCTCTCTTTATCTCTTGGGTCCATGGGTTCTTCTATATGCCCTGAAGATTCCAACTTCTTCCTTTCATTATAGAATCATGGATGTAGATGGATCACCAAGGATACTTTAAGGCTTATTTTCGATGAAGACTTCTTCTAGAGTCAAACTGAACACGTGTTTCTTATCATGGCTGCTACTTTCAATTGGAACATGGACAGATACTTCATAACCCTTAATGGATCATATAATTTAGGATTATCTCCCTACCAATCCTTTTATTATGCATGAATGCATGCTCTTCTTTTGTAATTTTGTAATCAACTCCCTCCATCTAAGAGAGTCCATGCTTCCGTTTGCATCCTCATTTCCTTCTGCAAAGTTTCACAAGTCTTTTTCTAATTTCCTCTTGATTGTTGACTTCTTTCTGTTTTGACTTCTTCTTGGTCTCTTCAAGTTTGATTCTGATTTCAACTTATCTGGAAGTTGTTACTTGTATAATAGCTTCCACAGGAATTGTTACCAAGGGTTGTCAACATACTTCATATTTTCATGTGTATTGCTTGACTTGTGGTTATCATGATATCAATCCTTATCTTGTTATTCTTCCATAGGTATTGTTTCACTTGAACATCTTATCTTCTATGAAATAGATATGCAAGATATGTACAAAAACTATGTAAACATGGTATGTACAAGAACTTTGAAGAATATTGTTACCATGACTTGGAAGAAGAAGTTTGTTTTATCCTGCTTGGCCTTCTTTGAGAGTTCCCTTTCTTCGACAACTTATGCTTCACATGTTTCCTTCCTTAAGCCAAACTTCCTCTTATTCTTGAAATTCTTGAATTTTGTTGTGAAGGCTCGATCATCGTATTTCTTTTGGGATTTATCTTTTGTGGTAATCTTTGATTCTTCTTGTGCACAACAAGTCCAAATCTCTTCAAATATGAGATACTCCTTTCTTGTGTTCATGCTTGAGGAAAATGCATCCCATGTCTTGGGAAGGTTGTTGAGTACTATATTTACTGGTTCCTTGAAATGATTTCTTCAATAGCTTGTAGTTGATCTTTTAACTGAGATATTCTCACAAAGTATGATGTTATGTTGTCATCATCATTCATGTCACAAAGCTCATTCTACATATTCATTACTTGTCCAATGTTTCTGACTGAGGAGAGATTAGTTAGGGCATCGTACATCTTCTTAGATGAGTCAAGGGTGTCAAGTGGTCTTTTATAGAGTCCACTATGATACTCATGGCATTGATGTCATTGTCCTTGAACTTCTCCATAACTGCAACGTTCTTAGGTTCCTTCTCTTTTCCTTCTTCAAAATGTGGTTCCACGATCTTTCCTTTCACGATATCCAACCCTTTATTCTTCGCAAGGATGAGGTCAATCCTTGTCTTCCATGCTTTGAAGTTATAATCCTCTTCTAACTTGTTTTCTAACTTCATAGAGTAATTCGTGACTACTTTGACTTGGCCAACCTTTGACTTTGACCAAAAACTCAAACTTGACGTCTTAGCTTGCTGAAAATACCAAGAGGTGCGCTAGGTTAGGGTGCATTAGGCTATCCAGAAATTAGGTCAATTTCTTCACTGAAGGTGCCTCAACACAAGGGTTAGGGTTTCATTGCTACAAAAAAAACTTTGATTGCAACTGCAACTGTAACTGAGCAAATCCTCCCAATATGTCTTCCAGTAATTAGACTATCCAAAGATAGTGTGGGCCCATAACCTGTTAGAAATAATAGGTGTGCTTGTTTAACTATAGACAATATAGCAATACTGTCACCCAACCATAGGTTGAAGCCACCCCCGAGCACCTTAACCTTGACAGAGAGAATAATTCTGGAAGAAAACCCTAGATCCAAAAGATAATCAAGGTAGCACACCACTCTCCACAGCTAGCGTACCAAGAAAAAAGTCCAAACCATAACCAAGAGAAAGTCCAAGCCTAAAACTGAAAATACTAGTTGCAGTAGCTGCATCTACTCTCCAAACTTGCGCACTTACTGAATTTCTGCAGTTGCAAGTTGTGTGTGTCCAAATGAGCTCTGACATCATGTATTTATACTTCTCTTCCTTAGCTATCTAGGCTGACTTCTCTTTCTGGAGGCTAAAAAATAAATATTAATTATTTTCTTTAACCGACTTGTCTTCTAGGGTTATGTCCAATGATTTAGGGTTTCTTCTTGCTTCCCAGAATATTCTATTCTTTTCAAGGTTACATGTGGAGGTTTAAGACCTCTCGCAACTACCATAATATCAACAATGTGTGCGCGCGCGCGCGCGCGCGCACACACACACACACACACAACATAAACAATCTATATTAAATTACTACTTTTAATGCTCATTAAATATTGATTTTTTTTGTAAAAATATTGTGTAAAACTCATTGGTGTCCCTTACTTATCTAGACAAACCACCAATGATACAGATTTATTACTATCACAATTTCAATGGTTCTCATGATTAAATATTAATGCACCAGTAAAGTATAAAATATATTTTTAATATTAACAGTAAGCGATGTGCCATTTGTAGTGGGACACTGACATTGATTCATTGTTCCTTTTATGAAATAATTCCCCACCATAAATCTGTACATTTTGAGGTGCATCGACAAATCCCAAAAAAATCATTATTAAATTTGATTAATGGATCACTTATTATGTAATCTAGCATTGGTTACAGTGCATCATTACATTTAAGAGTGCATTGATAAACATGGAAATTTATTTTAATCATAATGCACTCAATAATGCTCTATATTTGAATGGACACACCAATCATGGTATATCCGTACATTTTGAAGTGCACTAATAAGTTCATAAATCAACTTTTATGTATAAGAGCACCAGTTACAATGCCAATGTACATTTCCCAGTGCATCAATAAGTGAAGGAAAACATAAATTTTAAAATTTGTTTTATGGTGTGCTTTTTATGTATGAAGGCACCGAGAATGGTGCCTCCATACATTTCATAGAGAACCAACAACCTGGGGAATTTTTTATAAACAAAACTTCACTCAATGATGCGCTTATAATAGTAGGATCATCGCGAACAGTGCCACCTAATATTATACAGATCATTGAAAAAGAACAAGAATATTTGTTATTATTTGAATTTTGTAGTGCATTATATTTCACCAGATGCACAACTCACAATGCATCTTATTAATATTGTTATCTCACATTTTGTAGTTTGGGAAAATCCCAACCCAAGCACCAAATGTGTGACACAACGTTGTCACCTCAATAGATATCCCCCTCATTTTAGTGACGAACAAGTCCAACACAAGGGAGGCTTCCTAGGTGACCCTAGGGGGGTTGCAAAGGGAGAAGCAAGGAGCTAGAAGAACACTCCTATAGGTCAAGGTTAAAGAGAGATTTGAGGCTTGAGGAAAGAGTCTTTCGATTTGGTAAATGGTTGTCCAGGTTGTGTACCTGCAAAACAGTGTCAGACCAACCAAAAAAAGACAATATATGATGATATAAGCATCAAAACCAATGGGGAATCAATGAGAAACCTTCTTGTCCCAAAATTGCAGCAGTATGGAAATATATATAAGCAATGAAAAGATTATAACAACTGCAACTTAAAGAATCAAAATCAACTATGTGATATGTCTGGACATCCCCTAGCCACATCACCTCACTTACATGGTTTGGATGAAACCTTCCTGGAAACTTCCCTTTTCTTGTGGATACTAGCCCAATAGGACGTCTTGTCTTTTTCTCCAGTCTTGTATTGTAGGTTTTTGTAATGTCTTTGAGCTATTGACCGATGTATCAGAGTTTTTATGCATATGTTTAATAATATTAATAATGAAATGTGATTGACATTGCTATGATCCCTGTGACTAATGAGCCCATGGAGGGCGTAGCTTTTGATGTGCAGGACCATGCTCGACAGATAGGTACCATTTGGACTGGTACACATGGGGAGATGATTAGGTCAGACCTCCATGGGGCTGAAGATCCCACTAGATGGATGCTGAGACCCCATCAGGGGGCAGAGACAGGACAATGGTTGATCAGGGTTTTACACCGTAGAAGAAGAGGACGTTTCATCAAAGGCACTTTGGCATAGCTCAGCCTAGGGGGATTGACCCACTTCCAGTGGAACGTTTTCCTTGGATGGCCTTGGACGTCACCTAGGAGCTCATGACGTCACCTAGAGCATGTGACAGTTTGACAGGGCAATTGGCACATGTGGCATGATTGGGAGGCCCAAAGAGGGCCAACGTTTTGCCCTTTGGTGCTGCATTTACCCTAAAAAGGGATAACGTCTCCCTCAGTGGGGCTGGACATCTTACTTTTTCTCAGTTAGGGTTTTAAAGTAAACATTTAATGTAAAAGCAGTATTATGGCCTTGTTGGCCCTTTTATGACCTAAAAGTTAATTAAGGTCATTGATACAGTATATATTGAGGATTTTTAGTCTCATTTTATCATAATACATCACTCACTCATTAGCGAGGTTTGATTTTAGTGCTCTACTTGGGTATTTTTGTTTGTTTAGTGAGGCTCACTTGTTGAAGGAAGGAATTTCTTGGCATTTTATGGTTTTTCTCTTGAAGGAAGTTGTTACAACTAGGGTTTGCATGGTTATTTCTTAAAGAAATGTAAGTATTTTTCTACAAAAATTATTGATTGAATGGTTGTAGTCTTATTTTATTACATGTATTTATAATTTGTTGAATCAAAACCCTAGGTGACAAGCACACAAGTAGGTCCTTGTCTCATGTCCCCTAATAGAGAAATTTTCATCCATTGAAGAAGGAAGAAAGAGCCTAGCCATAGCTACACTCTCATTTCTTCTTCTTCCTAAGCTAGCCGTACTTTCCAGAAGTCAAGAAGGAGGAGACGTCCCAGGCCTAGTTTATCTACACCTAGGGTCATTTTTCTTCTAGGGTTTAGTGATAGAGCCTTGTTGTAGCAACACTCTCCCTCACTACACTCTCTTGTCTTGATTTGTCTTTCATGCTAGTCATTTTTGCCAAGTTAACCTAAGGAAGGAGGAGAGAGCACGAGGCCTTGCCTTAGCAACACCGGAGTGAGATTCTCTCCCCTAGGGATTTGATTCTGGGGCCCTGCCATAGCAGCACTTCAAAACTTCTCCTTCTAGTCCTTAGCCATCCTCCTTCAACCCTTGCGTCCTCTATTAAATTGACCCCATTAGCCCAAAGGCACTGATCTTAGACCTCCAGCATTGAAGTGAAAGTGATCAAACAATTCTCAAACTCTTTTCTAAATTGAAACCCTAACTAACTGCTAACCCTAAGTTGCTGACATCACACTTGAATATTTCATTTTTATGTAGCAACATCTTGTTTTAAGAGCAATTGAATGGTGATTTAGGCATTAATTGATTGTGTGTTGATTTGTTACATTGAATGCCATGTCATTTCAGTATCTATTGAGGAAGTGATATTATTTGCATTTTCTATATTGATAAACATTGACTTCGTCAATATTTATTGCCATAATTGCTTATTTAAATATCAGATAGTCTTATGAAGTACTAACCCATTGAATTATAGCTTGCATATATTGGTTTTCTGTTGATTTGTTCCGGGCAAGTGTTCTCTATTGGGGCTTCACTTCATTATTGGTTGTTTAGCTGAGATTATCTGTTTTGGTGGTGACCTGTGAAGGGGGAACTTTACCTTTGTCCTTTTAACTTTTGGCTCTTCAAAACTCTAGGTTACTGGGGACGTCTCCCCTGGGCCTGAACTCCCTAAAGAGAAAGAACCTCTCCATCGTGGTGACATTGGGTGGGATAGGTTCCTGTTACGCCAGTTTGACCTCCATCTTATAGCCTTTTGACCTAGCTACAAACTGAGCGATAACAAGACATATCAGACCGAGCAATAGCCCATTCGCCTCTTCAGTTGTCATAGTTCTGAAGAAGGATGGTACCATGAGGATGTGCATCGATTACAGGGCCTTGAACAAGAAAACCATCAAGAATCAATATCCTATCCCTTGCATTGACGAGTTGATGGATTAACTGCATGGGGCAGTTTTCTTCTCAAAGATTGATCTATGCTTTGGGTATCATCAAATCAGTATCTGAGAGTAGGACATAGAGAAGATGACATTTCGGTGTCACTTTGGACATTTTGAGTTTTTGGTTATGCCATTTGGGCTAACCAATGCACCAACTACATTTCAATCTTGTGTGAACCACATATTCAGGGATCAGTTGAGGAAATCAGTCTTGGTTTTCTTCGGCGACATCTTTGTAGTGTTTCTTGACTTAGGTAGTCTAGGAAACACTGCTAATGTGTGTGTAGGGTTAATTGTTTACATCATATAAATGATCATACAAATAAAAAATGCGATAAAGGACTTCAAAGTTGATATTATGATATATCTGTGGAGTACAAATGCCGAATGCGGATAAATAAAATGAATCACTCGGCTAGATCAAAAGACAAAAGGATCTTAGCCGGAATACAATAAGAAAACTAAATGATAATACCTGGTAGTAAATGAGCACTATAGGGTCAAAGGATGAGCTAGAACTATGGCAGCTTGCACAGTAAATGTTGAAAGTCTGGAAAGTTCTCCCTGGTGGATATACCTCTCGGAAAGGCCTGGAAACTATCCCAAATGGTGCGACCTACTTTAATTCTCAGTCTTGGTGACTGACCGACCCCTCTGTTGGTGTGTTTGGACCCTAGATGGATCCCCTTGGGGGAATGTGACCCTCCCTCTCTGGAAAACTGTGCCCTAGTGATTCCACATCAGAATCGACTGAGAATTATCTCAAAATGATAATTCTAGGAAAAACTGCTAATGTGTGTGTAGGGTTAATTGTTTATAGCATATAAATGATCATACAAATAACAAATGCGATAAAGGACTTCAAAGTTGATATTATGATATATCTGCGGAGTACAAATGCCGAATGTGGCTGAATAAAATGAATCACTTGGCTAGATCAAAAGACAAAAGGATCTTAGCTGGAATACAATAAGAAAACTAAATGATAATACCTGGTAGTAAATGAGCACTACGGGGTCAAAGGATGAGCTGGAACTATGGCAGCTTGCACGGTAACTGTTGAAAGTCTGGAAAGTTCGCCCTGGTGGATATACCTCTCGGAAAGGCCTGGAAACTATCCCAAATGGTGCGACCTACTCTAATTCTCAGTATTGGTGACTGACCAACCCCTCTGTTGGTGTGTTTGGACCCTAGATGGATCCCCTTGGGGGAATGTGCCCCTCCCTCTCTAGAAAATTATGCCCTAGTGATTCCACCGTCAAAATCGACTGAGAATTATCTCAAAATGATCACCTTGACCTACTGGGAAATGGGTCAGAAGGGTTTCCCTGAATCTGATCTGATGCTCGCTTGGGAACCCTGAATGTGTCCGCCAAAAGTGTCGCACTTCCAATTCTGGATAATGTGCCCCAGATGATTCCTCCATCGGAATCTGACAAGGAACCAAGCAAAAGATGCGCCTTGCCTTCCTCTCAACTGGGTCGGAAGGAAATCTCTGAACTCTCCCTGGATGGGACAAGTCGACCCATTAAACCTCCTCAGAAGTTGCGCCCTCACCCTGGATAAGTGCGCCCTTGTTGTTGGACCTTGTGTAACCGTTGCTGAAGAATGATGGAAGACCTGTTTGATATTTCCAGTGACTAGGGTGTGTCTCTCAACACTGAAATCAACCAACTGGTGTCTTCCTCCTAGAATCCACTGAATTATCTCTCCTGAGATGCGCCTCTCCCCTCAATGACAAGTCATAATTTGCATAATGATGAATTAGTTCACTGACCCTTCTCTTATAGATTTTCGAAACCCTAATTCAGTGCTGAAACCCTAATTCGTTGTTGACCTTTTCCCTCCAAGTGACTTTTAGTTTATTTTATTATTCCTTGATCAAATCACTTAATTAATTAATTAATTAACCATGTTACCTCTAAAAAGTGATTTATCCATCCTTATGACTTCTCCGGTCACTGAAAGTCACTTCTCATCATCTTATCCTGTAGTGCTCTTCTTCTCGATTCCGATGATCTATTACACTAAGAGGTTTCTCCAAGTAATATGCCCATTATGACCTTCTTAGTGAATTTAATTAAGATATGACCCATAATAATTCAAAATTACGGAAATCATTGGAATGCAACAGAACCAAAGCCAAGATGTGTGGAATGGATCCTGATGATGAACGATGCAAGTCGGGCCCAATAAAACCCCTCAATATCTCTCGAACTCTCTGTCACCCCTATCTGGCTACTTTGGTAGGCATAACACTCTGTAAAGTTATAATGTCCCAAAATGGGGACATTACAGTCTTCCCTGCCGGAATATTGCTTGTCCTCAAGCAATAACTAAATGCAACTAGATATGATATCGGGGTTCCATATGCACCTGTGTGACACAAGGTAGACTCCCCTCAAGATGTGGTCTCTCCAAGTTCTCACCATGCATGACACCCACATGCTCCTGATGAGTAGAATGATCAATGGCCAAAGGATCTCAGTCAACTCCCCGAGCAACCACTCTACTCGAAACTCAACTCCATCAAACGTTGAACTACCAAGCATTCCAATCCCTGGATCGCATATCAGAATGTGAACTGCAATGCCCTGTGGAGTATAGTTCTATAAAATATCAACACCACGAGTCTCCTACAAACAACACATGGCCTCAACCTGAAATGGGTCTATCCTACCAAACCATACCAAACTCAACACGACCCCAACCGAATGAACATACTGCTGCCATAGTGAGGTACTACAAGACCTCAACGAATCACCAACTAGTGACGTGCTCTCCCCAATACTGAAACTCAATGGAAAATCAAAGTGACTCCCCCCTACAAACATCAACTCGTCTCCATAAGTCAATGAAATGCACAGCCCTGTAATCCCAGGGTCCCATGCTAGCCTCTGACAGGGACCATCATGTCAATGTTGCTCTACTCTAATCATGATTGTCTGCTGAAAGTATCCATACTGGACCCTCCTCTCCTGGATCCTCATAAGATGAAACAAACTATTGACCCAATGGACTCTTGGATCCTATATCAAATTTGGAAGTTCATCACTTCCAATCCCCACTAACCACTGATGAGCCCTATTGCCACCTTATACATACCTGGGAGACTGTGGAAGAAATATTCAATCCACTCGGTGTGTCCTTGGGGGCAAGTGAGAGTTAAGGTGCTGCCACCTAATCCTCAACTCCTCTGTCTAGGCTAACTCCTAGCGAAGCCAAGGGGGGTAGTCCCTTGAACTAAACTAAGTACAAGAAATAAATCTAGGAGTTTTATTCTTTCATCAACCAACATAAAGTGAAAATACACAGATCAATTTTTCACCACAATATATATATTAAACATGTACTTGCATAAAAGGATACTTAAGATACAATTGTTAGATGCAAGTAAAATCAAATTGCTTCAAGTAAATGACTGAAAAGTAAATGAAGCATATGGCTTTGCAAAGTGTGTAAATGAGACCAGTGCCTTAAAGGTAATCATGGGCAGTGTAGTTCATATATTTTATTAAGGTAAATTGATGTTGAGTTAATGAGAGTATGTGGCCTCTTTGGAGGCTAACTCTTTGTTTGGAAACTTGTGGAGCGCTTACCGAAACCCAAAAGGTCTCATCAGTAAATTCACTAAAAGTGGTGGATGTCCAAAACGGGTGGGAAGCCAGGTCTCGAGAGGGATCGCCTTACTTCACAGGTCACTTTTAGGCGTTTTCCTGCATGTGAAGCTAACTACTTCAGAGATTTCCCAAATTATTTTATCACCATTGACCAGCTCAGCGTGTATGAAACTTACTCCCAGCAGATTGAGACTAGCTCGCAACTGGAAGGGTCAGGAACCACACTGAGAGCTGAGGGGAATTGTTTATTATAAACGAGAAAACAAATACTGAAATTGAAATGTTTTCTAATTACTAATGTCTTCATTGACCAACCTCTTTGTAGGAGCTGAGGAGACAGGTTATTTGCCAAATTGAAAATTGCATAAAAATAGAAACTAACTAATAATTAAAGACTACTGTGAAATAAAATTTGATCTATGTAAAGATTTATTTTAACTTTATTGTTTATGTGAGATTGTAGTGCTTTGTGATGAATTGAAATATTTCTTTTAGCTTATCCTTAGTTGTGAAAATTGAATCTAAGCTAAAATTGCAAAAATAAGACAATCACCAAAAACATTGTTCCCTTAGGGGGGATGAAGAGTGAGAGCTTGTAGCCCCACTGATATTATTAAAAAAATTGCACAACTCTTTATTGGAGTGACTTGTGACCATTCATTAGGGGGGTCACAAGTCTTTACAATGTTTTACAAATGTTTATTGAAGAAAATGGGTGCCCCCGGGGGTCCCGGATGCTCCAAGTCCACCCAAAACGGACAGAAATTCCTCCTATCTGTTCGCAAACCTGCACAAAACAGCCAACAAACAATGACAAAAGATGCCCAAAAAACACTTTGGAAGTGTCTTTGGTTATTAGTAGGAAAGCCCCAAAATTGACTAAGTAAACTAATGTCAATTGAGCAAAATTTAACTAAGAAGAACAAGCTTAAAGAGCTTGTCTCTTTAGGGTCTTTGTTTGCTGTTTTAAAACAGCAATATAAAGGCACACAAATTGCCAAATATGGAACTGAAAGATCTTTGAAAAATGTCTACTTTTAGCCTCTAAAAATTTCGAAGTAAATTACTTGCTAAAAATGACGTTTCTTGAGCTAGATCTAGTTTAGGATGATAAATTGAAACATGAACTCTAGATCTAACTTTAAATTCACTTACTAACTTAGATAAGAAGGATTTGAAATCTGATATATATCTAAGATAAAGTAAGCAACTAGTAACCCAAAGATTTAAAGAAAAATTGAGATAAGGGAGAAAGAATGCCGGATGGAAGCCAACTTTGGGCTATGGGGTTTTTTTGATGTATTGAAGAGAGAATCCTTCCGATTAGATGGAATTGAAGGTGTCAGAAACTCAAGCTAGAGTCTTCCACTCCAAATTAGAGATCCTGCAAACTTAAGACAAATCTTACAAGAAACAATTAAAAGTAGATGCATCTATTTCTACACATTCAATCTAGAAAACATGAATTCAAGCAAGAATGACATGAAATCGTAGACTAAGATCTAGTAATGCAAGCAAGCTCACTAATCTCTTATTAAAAGGTTAATAACAGATATAATTGCAAGAAATTTTTTTTAGCATAATCTCAACACATCCACACATTAGCACAAGACACCAAGATTGACCTCCAAAGTTTTCAAGTTTTATTCCAACAGCCCGAGAGAAAATTATAACAACATAACTTTACATAACCAAATCTCATTACAAGGGGAGAACTAGCTCCAATATATAGCAAGAGGGAGGAGTTTCCAAGAGAAGGAGGGCACACCACATGGAGAGGGAGGGTGCACCACTTGGAGAGGAAAGGGCAGCCAAGTGTAAAGAGATGGCAACCACCTATCCCACAACTCCTCTAAGCTGCCACATGTGAGAGATGAAGAGTGGGGATGGTGCCACCTCTTGAGGAGTGGGCAGCCATCTCTAGGAATGCGCCACCTCTCCTCAAGAGGGGCGCGCCTCTCCTTGGTGACATCTCCAAAACCAAATAAAATCTTACCCACTTACACCCAATCACATGTAACATGTATCCTATGACTGCCACATGGTGTTTTGAGGCTTTATTCACTCAAAACATGTTAAAACATGTTTCCCAAAGTTTAGCACTTGCTGATTTTTTATGATTTTATGACTTTTTTTGGGTTTTTGAGTAAAATTGATTTTTAAGTGATTAAAATCACTAATTTTACTCAACCAAGTGGGTACTTAGGTAATATGGGTGCTCTAGGTCCAAAAATGAGCACTCACAAGGCACATTAAGTCCCCTAGCACCACTTGTTTTATACATCTTTATTTTTTAATTAAAAATTCTTGTTTTGCGGAATTTTTTTTAATTAATTGAAAAAATTTTAAAAATCCTAAGGGGGACTTAGAACATTTCCATAAGACTATAGGAGTATGTTTAGCATGGTAATATACATTAGACACTAGGTTTAGATCCATGATAAGGCCTAACCATGAGTATATACTCCGGCTCTGGAGGGATTGAGTGAAAAAACTCATAAATTATAAATCGCCTGAACGACAAAATATAATAAATAAGTAAAAAAAACACTCCAGAGTAACAAATCATGCCTAAGACGAAAGTGGCTAAGACCTTTTACAAGTTCATCATGCAACATCTCTTATTACAATTTTTTATGGAAAATGTGAAAAAGGTTGGTCTTAATGGCTGGCTGAACTTTTGAACTCTGAATTTTGAACATGAAAATGTTCAATCTTTGGTGGCTTGTTGGAATTCCATCCTGGAGAGGAGAGGAGAGGAGAGGAGAGGATATGAAAGGGAGAGGAGAGGAAGAGGATGGAGAGGATATTCAGACATGGAGAGGAGAGGAGATAGTGACAGGAAGAGGGTTGTTCTGAGAGGCATGTCAATAGTAGCACCCAAGACAGTTTTAGCCAGAGGATGGAGAGGATATTCAGACATGGGGGGGTAGCATATGCCGCAGAGTGCTTGATCACTATGTGGAAGGATTCAGAGGGTAGACAACAATATCATACAGAGACCGAGAACTTGTTGGGACGACATCAACAGGTTTTTGGGTCGATTCCACCAGGGAGACCACCTGATAGGGGGTTTGAGCACACCATTAAGTTGGAGGAGGGGGGGAAACCTATGATCACACCCCCCTATCATCATCCTAGGAGTTTCAAGGATGGGATAGAGCAGTTTTGCCAGAAGCGGGAGTGTCGGAAGCGTCATTTTCCAAAAATCCTCGGAAGCGAAGCGTCTGGGAAGCGTTTGTTACATATATATATATATATATATAATTTTTTATATATATTGCATTTATATTCAAAAAATATGTAGAAAGACAAATTAGCTGCAAAATATATGAAAACATGCATATTTGTACATCAATATAGATAGAAATGGAATCCATACTACATAGTTCATCAATGATTAATCATTCGAGCATCAACCATCTAGATTCTAGATTCTAGCCAATCTTGGTAGTAGTTGACTTGAGTCCATCTAGCCAATCATGAGTCCATCCTCCTCCTCCTCCCCTATATCCAATGCAATCCGTGCATTTGTTGATGTGGAGGATGACCCCTCAAGAGGATCACCATCATCAAAAGTTACCGACTCTAGCACTAGTTCATTAAGATCCAAGTTGGTTAATGCCAACTCAACACTATTGTTCAAACCCATATCATCAAGAAACACATCCCACATATTTGTCTTTCCCTTCAACCACTCTTCTCTCTACCTATAATATGTATATAAGATGGAGGTTGGTGTGCACATACACCACTTAGTCACCTTACACGACGACAAAGAGAAGAGTTTATACTTGAGTGAAGGGTACATTTTCATTGGGGTCGTGACAAAAGAGTTCAACAATCAATGCCACCGACATCAAGGTACATAAAGGGCTTGGTTCTCTTGATTAAATGTCAGTTCCATACCCTCATACATGATAGAATCTAGTGGAAACATTGCAATCTTGCCAATCTTGAAATACTGAAAATTGTTAAGTCAGTTGAATTTTGAATGGGACCTAAAATTCTACTTTCTCCATATGAAGTCCAATAAGGTTGGAACCACTCTCAAACATCTTGAAACAATTAATGGTAATGTTAAAAATTTAAGTAAGTGGGTTGAATGTAGGGGGTGGGAACCTCTTTAAATAACACTAGTAAGGAAAAATAACCCTCAGCTGCACACCAAAACATCTCATTCCCCCTTGGAAGCGTGCGGGATTTCCTTGGAAGCGTGAGTGAAGCGCCCTCCGAAGCGCGCTTGGGAGGGGGACGCTTCAAAAATGTTAGGAAGCGTGCTCAAGAGCCCCGAAGCACGCTTCATCCCAAGCTTCCTGGACAC